>VSMD01094445.1:0-25494 GCA_008750895.1 Mirza zaza
TCCTGCCTTCTGCTGAGTGCATGCGGCAGACAGCAAAGAGGACCTGACCATAGGAACAGGCAATAACAATGAATGGAAACACAAGAAAGATTACGGTGCTCACAAACACTGTGCACTCATAGGCCCAGGTGTCCATGCAGGCCAGAGACAACATGGCTGGGATGTCACAGAAGAAATGATTAATGGCCCTCGATCGGCAGTAAGGGATGTGGAGTGCATATGCAGTGTGGGCACAGGAGTTGATCGAGCCCATGATCCAGGATCCTGTTATCATCAGCACACACACTCTTTTGCTCATACGGACGGGATAGTGGAGAGGAAAGCAAATGGCCACATAACGATCGTAGGCCATAGATGTCAGGAGCAGTGCTTCTGCACCTCCTAACGTCAGGAAGAAGAAACTCTGAACCCCACATCCAATGAAGGAGATGGACTTGTTTCCAAACAGAAAACCAGAAGCCATCTTGGGGACAATGGTGGAGATGTAATTGATGTCAATGAGGGAGAGCTGACTAAGTAAGAAATACATGGGCGTGTGGAGGTGGGTATCCAGGAGGATGAGGAGGATCATGGACGGGTTGCCAATTAGAGCCATTAGGAAAATTAGAACTATGAGAATGAAGAGAAAAAGGCCAATTCTTGATGGTGGGAACAGCCCCAACAAGATGAAATCAGTTGATGTTTGATTATAATACTCCATGGAGCATTCATATGATATTTTCTAAGGGAGAGAGAAGAGTACGCAGGTTAAGTCCAGTATCCCTCTTTATTCACAGGGAATATGTTCTGTGAATCCTAGTATATACCTGAAACTGGAGATAGTACTGAAAAAACATACACTGTTTTTTCCTACGCTTACATATTCTATGCATACATATTCCTACACATACATACACGATAAAGTTCAGTCTATAAATTCAGCATTATAATAACTAACAATAAAATAGAATAATTAAAAGAATAAGCCATTATAAAAGTTATGTGCATGAGGTCTCTCTTTCTCTTTCTTTGTCTGTCTGTCTCTCTCAAAATATGTAATTGTACTGTACTCACCCTTCTTTTTCTTGTGATGATGAGAGATGATAAAGTGCCTACATGATGAAATAAAGTCAGGTAAATAATGTACTCATTGTGGTGTACCCTTCAGCTACTGCTGAAAGCCAATTTAAAATATGTAAATTGTCTCTTGCTGGAACTTTCTGTGTGATATTTTTCAGGTCATAGTTGATCATAGGTCACCAAATCCATGGAAAGCAAAACAGTGAAATAGATGAGCTCCATTATAGAATGTGAAGCCAATTTTTTAAAATTTCTTATTTTAGACTGTTAATTATTCATAAAATTTTATAGCTCTTAAATGAAGAACTTATCTTACCTATTTTGAAAAACAAAAACTTTCTTATTCAGTGTTTAATATTTGATAAGACAAATTACCTATGACTTAATTTTTAAATAAATATATAAATTTTAAGAATAAAACATTTCTATTATAGCTTCAATAGGATAAAAACATTTTAATAACTGACACTAATTCACACATCATCAAAGGCAGATGTTATACTGTAAACATATGCATAGAAATTCAGTGTAAATTCACACATTATAGATCCATATTATAAGTTAACATTACCCTTAAGAGAGAATTTTTCTTCCATATTTACTCTTTAAGACTTACCCCCGAAACTACAGCAGCCTATCACTCATTTTCAGGAAGTTCATTTCCTTTTTAAGTGGTCTTTGCACAACAATGCCAAGTTAAACTTTCTTCAAGTTGGGTATCACTTGATTCTTCTATTTAGAAATCTTGAATGAATCCTTATTGCCAAGAATATGTTATACAAAGTCCTATTAACTCATACTCTTAATTTTCAATGTTCACCACAATCCATTTTCTTTTATCTCCTCACCCAATTTCAGAATATTCTAGTTAAAGCAGACCCTTTACTGAATAGGTATGTATCAATGCCATGTTCATTTTAGCTTCCATGTCTCTGCTCAAGCTCTCCCCAAATACGATGTGCATCCAGTCTCTTTGCTTCTCTCATTCTTAGGTAACATCATATATTGCCTTCTGGATCCTTCAGAAGAAGTAATGTGGATAGAGAAATGGTAAATCACCTAATGAAGAAAGAGGAAATAGCGTGCTGAGAGCCTTCTGGATAGAGGTGGGTAGGAGAATTTGACTCCAGATAAAAGATATCAGTGAACAACTTTGCACAGTATGCCTAAAAGGGCTGTAGTGTTTTGTTCTTAAATATGATTCTAGAGTCAAAGGTTATCAGACTTTTAAGGAAGTGGACATGAAAGAGTAATATCCACACAGTGTGTATACATAAATGCGCACATACAAACATGCACACTCACACATACTCATACACATATGTACATGGAGTTAAAATGATCAGAAAAATGCAGAAAGACAATGATTTTCTTTTTTTTCTTTCTTTTCCTTTTATTTTATCATATTTTCGGGGTACAAATATTGTTAGGGTTACATATATTGCCCCTGCCCTCCCTCCCCCCGCTCCCCACCTTACCAAAACATTAAGCGTGCCTATTCCCATGTGGTGCACATCAAACCTATTTCGTAAGTATATATCCTTCCCCTCCTCCCCCTTCCCATCTGTCCAGCACCCGATAAAAGCTTTTTCCCCTTTCTTTTTTGACCTTTGGGTTACATTGTATATCTTTGCCTTTCCCTACAAAGGGTTAGATGTATTCCCTTCCCCCACACACACAATGCTTGCCACAACCCTAAGATGTGTATCTCTCCCTCCCCCAAACCCTGGTGAGCACTACCACCATTTGAGCACCATAGTTTTAATCAGTCAGTACCAATTAGATGGCAAGTAGATGTGGAGCCCATTTTCTTGATCTTGTGTCGCCTCACTTTGGATAACAGGCTTAAGCTTAATACAGGATAGCATAAACGGTGCTAGCTCGCTGTCATTTCTTAGAATTCAGTAGTATTCCATTGTGAGCATATACCAAATTTTGATTATCCACTCATGATTTTATGGACACTTGGGTTATTTCCATGTTCTTGCAATAGTGAATTGTGCTGCCATAAACATTCGGGTGCAGACGTCTTTATGTCTTATACTCTTTTGGGTAGATGCCCAACAATGCTATTGCTGGTTTGAATGGTATTTCTATTTCTAGCTGTTTGAGGTATCTCCAAATTTTTTTCCACAGAGGTTGCACTAATTTGCAGTCCCACCAGCAGTGTAAGAGTGTTCCTGTCTCTCTACATCCTTGTCAGCATTTGTTGTTTTGGGATTTCTTGATACAAGACATTCTCACTGGGGTTAGATGGTATCTCATTGTGGTTTTGATTTGCATTTCTCTGATGATTAGAGATTTTAAGCATTTTTTTTTTTTATGTTTGCAGCCCATTATTCTGTCTTCTTTGGAGAAGTTTCTGTTCATTTCCATTGCCCATTTCTTGATGGGGTTGTTTGATATTTTCTTGTTTATTCTTTTAAGTTCTAGATAGATTCTTGTTATTAGACCTTTATCAGAAGTGTAGAGAGGGAATATTTTCTCCCACTCTGTGGGTTGGCTATTTGCTCTAATGATGGTTTCCTTAGCTGTGCAGAAACTTTTTAATTTGATCAGATCTCATTTGTTTATTTTTGATGGAGCGGTGATTGCCTTGGGGCTCTTCGTCAAAAATTCTTTGCCTAGACCAATGTCTGATAGGGTTTTCCCAAGGTCTTCTGGGATTCTTAAAGTTTCATGCCTTAGGTTTAAATCTGTTATCCATTTTGAGTGAATTTTTGTGAGAGGTGAGAGGTAGTGATCCTGTTTCAATCTTCTGCATGTAGCGAACCAGTTTCCCCAGCACCATTTATTGAAGAAGGATTCTTTTCCCCATTGTATATTTTTGTCTGCTTTATCAAAGATTAGGTTGCCGTATACTGATGGTTTCATCTCTGGTATCCCAGATATCAGTGCTTCTGTTCTTGTGCCAGTACCAGGATGATTTAACTATTATTGCTTTATAGTAAAGCTTGAAGTCAGGAAGACTGATGCCTCCCAGTTTGTTCTTCTTACTTAAGATTGCTTTGGCTGTAAGAGGTTTCTTCTGGTTCCATACAAAGTGCAGAATTATTTTTTCTAGATGTGTAAAGAATGCTGGTGATATTTTTATGGGGATTGCATTAATTCTGTAGATAACTTTAGGTAATATTGACATATTAATGATATTGATTCTACCAATCCATGAACAAGGTAGATTTTTCCATCTGTTCAAATCATCTGCAATTTCTTTTTTTTAGTGTTTCATAATTCTTCTTGTATAAATCTTTTGTATCTTTCGTTAAGTATACTTCTAGATATGACAATGATTTTCTTGAATTAATAATTCATATCTTCAGAGAAGAATGAGATGTTATGAAATCCACAAAATGAATATCATTGGCTTTATAAAATGAAGAACATTTTTCTTATGTAAAAATAAATCCGAATAGGTTATTTTTATCCTTATTTTATTTTTTATGCATGAAAATAGCTATAAGTAACTTATTTTTGCCTATTAAAAATATTTCCCTTGCCTTTTCTAGTTACCCTAAAACTGTGCAATCCAGGTGTCAGTATTTTGACATTATACACAGAATGAAAGAGCAAATATGAAAAATTCTGGTGATGGTTTCATAGTAAACCATAGTAAAAAAACAAGCCTTGAACCTGTACTATGTGCTACATGGAAGGAAAGAGAGATGCATGAATTTGCTTTGACTGTCTCTACCCATTGGTACCTGGAATGTGTGAGGATTTTTTCCAGGATTACATTGGATTTAATCTTCATAACAAGCTCTTCAGGTGAATATCACCACCTTGACATTTCACAGATGACAAAACTGAGATTCAGAGATGTTAAATGAACTTCCCTAGATCCCCAGCTGTTAATGTGTATACACACACACATGTGCATATCTATATATGAAGATTATATATATGACTACATACACACATATATACACATGCACATATATATATATTATACATACATAAATAAATATAAATTTATATAAACTTTTTTTAAAATGCATGGTCTATTTTGTCTCTCAAATATCTTTAAGCAATAAATCTCAGATAAGGGTGGCTTACTTTTTAATCACCCAAAACAAAAAGAAAAAGAAAAGAAAAAAAAATAAATTAAAGTTATTAAAATAAAATTCTATATAGGTGTGAAATGATTCAAAAAGTATATAAAACATTTTAAACACAAATATGATTATTTTAATGTTTAAAATTTACTCTTTTCTGTGCTTCTATTTAAAATTAAAATGAGATACTGAAAATGGCACATTTTATTGATTCATGTATATGTAGAATGTATAGGTTATTTTCAAATATAGTCTTATTATCACAGGATGAATAACTGACTTGCAGAGGTTTGAGGGCCATCAGAGACCCAGCGATAGAGTTGGGAACCAAGGAGGATGTCCTCTAAAGTCTAGACATGCAGTTTTCCACTGAAGCACAGATTTTTTTCCCCTATACTAGCCTCAGCTCCTTAGAAAAGGTCAGCCTCAGCGCCTTAAAAGAAGCTGGTCAGAATCTGCGTGTCTATAATAAGAATTATCTAACATTGCCATCACTTATCTAGAATCCCAGTCAATGACACAGAGGAATGTCCTATGGGTCTAGACAGGATAGTTCTCAGCAGTGTCCTTGCATGGAGTCCTAGAGGAGATTCCTTCTCCTCCTTTCCACAACAGATTTTACTGAAGGAGAGACACAGAGTACATCATGGTTTATATCATTTGACTCACTTAGAAGTAACTAATCTTATTTAATATTAAACCACTGTTTATTTTCAATTGTTGTGCAGGGCATAAAGTTGAAGAACCATAATTTTTCCATGGTATAACGAAGTCTAGAATATACAGTGAATATTTGCTTGTGTGTATATGTGTTTCTAAATTATATATTTCCATGAGATTCCACAGTGGTGCATCAGCATTAATAGATAGTTAGATAGCTAAGTAAGTGGATAGATATGGATAGACACAAACTGATTACAAAAATATAGTCCTTGAATGTTGTTTTGGAATGAGGATGGGCTTATTCTGCTTCATTGTACAAGTTCACTGGAAACAATCTATATTTAAAAGTAGATCTACTTCTAGCTCTTAACTGGATATGTAACCCTTTGTTGGTGAATTCAACTCTCTGACCTTATATCTTATATTTAGGACAGAGGTAGGGGCACATTGGTTATCTCAAGCTATTAACATCTATGAGATAATACGTGGTGAACACCTATTACATGACTAGGTATAAGACATTATTGCACTGTAGCTGCAAATTTTAACATTCTCATCATTAGCATTGTTATCCCCATCACTATAGTTGCTATAACTTATCATCCACTATGATTGTACAATAATATAGCTTTCACGCTGTTTCCACATACTAGGCCCACTTGATTCTCAAAAAAGTTCTACCTAGTTCTAATGTAAATATTACTATTATTTTACTGGAAGTTTACATATGTACAGGAAGTAAAAAATGAATAAATTGTAAAGGTTAACAGCATAAAGCACTACAATTTGTCACAAATTGGGTGTAAAAACAAAATCTGGATAACTATAACACAGCCACTAATCATATGGTTACCTGCATCCTTTCCCAGAAGATGTCCTTTCATCATAAAAAACACATGATTGTGCTACAGACTGATAATTTTAAACATTCTTATTTTGCCTTTATTTTAAGGTCCATGTGATATTTTCATTTAAAAATAGCAGTAGTAGTTTCCAGGTATTTAAATAGAAAGAGTGGATTCATATAGGGTAAGATAGGCAGCAGGAAGCAGCGATAAGATTATAATGGGCATAATGTAATACTCATCACTCAAGACAAAATGAACAAAAAAGTAAACAAAGCACAGTCAAGTAGGAAATATGGAATGCTGCCTTCTGCAGTCTTCATGGTGAGTTTGTATTCTTCAGTTTCACATAAGCCCTTCAAAAGCATACTGTATTTTGTGGCCGTATGTCTTTATTGACCATAATCTCCCTTTCCATCTAGAGAACACGTTTATGAATTAGATCCAGAACCACTTTCTCTTATCTTTACTTCATACTCCAGGATTTCTGATCAATAGTATTGTGAAAATACAGTCACTTGTCCTTCAATTTAACTTCCAATCTATTTCAGGATCAAAGTTCTCTCAGGCACTAGACAAAGAATACATTCCTCAATGTGATCAATAAAAGTAAAAAATATAATTAGAATGAGTACCTTTTATTGTGTCTCCATTTTCAAAAACTTATCGCCTTGGTTAGCTGACTGCAATCCTATGGTCGTCATCTGAACAAAGTCATTTTTCTGAGTAAACTTCCTGAATATTTTTTAAACATATGGATATATCTACCTCTCATACCTACACTTGAGAGTTGAGAGACCCAGCAGCAACCATGATATCAGCCCTTCTTTATCTGGACAATGAGTTTAATGCTTGTTTTGCTGGTATTCACTTGGGGAATGTCCTCTGAGACTTGGGCAGTCTAGGCTAAATCATTAATAACAGAGGATGGCCTCAGGCCAAGGTTGAGGAATGGGTTCTGATATGTTTCCAGGTGTGCCAAGGGTCAATTCAGTGGGGAAAGAAATAAACATATTTATTCAGATTATCCCAATATTATTGTGTCTCTAGTATTTTATGAAATGCTGTATTTTATATGTTGCCATTCTATACATGCACAGTAATAACATGTCTGCATGTATTAATTTTTTTAAAAAAATTATTTCTCCTATAGCATTTGAGTTCAAATGCATACATTAATTTCTTACCCAGTTCAGTTTATATTGGCAATAAGATTTAGTACATTAATATGGAATGAGGTTAATTTAGTAAAAACATAAATAGAAATTACTAAAGTTTCACATATCTCAACATTATCTTTAATATATTTTTAGGTATTATATATGTTCAAATTGTTTTCTTTCTTTTGGAAATGCCCATTAAATTATGAAATAATTTTATCTCATTGAAATTTATAACAAAAATGATGCTATCACTGAATATGGTGGACTAATATTTAGAAAATATTCAATAATTAAATTTTTATTACACACAATACCCTCAATGTTCTCGAATTTCTTGTGGTTTCCAGGAAATGAATTAATTATACCTTCTATTTGGTCATAAATAACATTGGTCCATATTAAATTTTTTTACTGTTTAAAAAATATTTGAATTTAAAAATAATGTATTTATTGTTTATTGGCACATTGTAATTGTACATATTTATGGGGTACAATTTAATATTTTGATAGATATATATGTTGTATGATGATACAGTCAGGGTAATTAGTGTGTATTCCTGACAAACACAATTGCCTAAAATTCAAAGCACACAGATGTTTGAACATTCAAAATGATGAATAATTTCTTTGGTGAGTTTAAAAACTCCTTTGAATATGAAAGCAGGTGCCACATCTAGTACACTCAGTGGACTGAGAAATAAAAGGAATTTTTATCTGAGGAATGTAGCCCCCTTTAAATTATCAGGCCCAGAGAGGCACGAAAATGAGAAGGTAGTCGCATCCCACCCATACCGCCTCCCTGAGCTAACTCTTATAATTTATATTTCAAATATACCCACTATATGGACTCTAGACTGAGTGTCACCACCAATGCTATAAATTATCCTAACAGTGCCATTTGCTGGCACCATCACTCATATCCTATAGTTCAACAATGTATAGCCAATGACTGTTATTTTTGTAAACCAATGATATTACTCACAAACAACCTTTAAATCACTCCCTCTCCTGATTGCCTCTTTATCCGTCAAACACTTGAGACACTTCCTTTGTTTTCTAGAACACGTCCCAAGGCAACTTGGACACTTCCAACCTGGACACTTCCAGGCTATTATCCTCAACCTTGGCCCCCCCAAAACTCTTTATCTATATTAATTTCGCCTCAGTCTCTTTCTTTAGATAGATAGCTCATTATTTACATCTTGTGTAGAAGACAAAGCTCACTTGTTCTGAAAGAGGAAGTAAGAATCTTTCTTTGATGTGGGAAGACTAGCTGGGAGAGAATTTCTATAGGAAAGAAAGACTTTTCAGGTCACACCTCAAAACTACCCAGTGTGAAACCAAAGAAGCCCGCGGTGTGGATCTTGGAGCAGCAGCATCTTCAGGAGACCACATGACTATGCACAGGGTAACCATAGTAGGGTAGGCAGGCCAGGGTGGCTCTGGGCTCAGATAGAGAGGTGCTGAGGGAGTCGGGTGAGCTCCTGCCCAACCCCAGGAAGCCCAGTGAAGGAGAGGATCCTGAACTCCCCTGTTCTCCCAAGAAATGCTGTGAAAGAAGGTATGAACAGGAATTGAGAAATGCCTCAGACTTCGCCAGAAGAAATCATAAAACCAAGCATAGAGTGGGCCACAACTTGGTTTATCCTGAAGGAAAAGACGAGAGTAAGGAATTTAAACTGAGCTGTTTATTTTTTATTTTTAAATTTTTGTGTTCAGCCAATCTGAATTATTCATTAAATCACACAGAGCTTTAAGTACATAATCATATTTACTAATTTTGAAAGATAAGTCCTATTATATGTCCCAAAGATATAAGAATCAGGAGATAAACATTTACATCTAAGTCTTTTGTAAAGAAGATGAGGACACCTATAATCCCAACAACTAGGAGACTGAGACAGGAGGACTGCTTGACCTCAGAGGCTCGAGATAAGGCTGGGCAACATAGCAAGTGCCCATCTCAAAAAAGGTTAAAGGATCTTTGAACTAATGAAAGAAAATTATTTCCATGCATATGGAATAAGATATGGATCAGTTATTATCCTTTCTACAGAGATATGTATATTCTGAGATATGTCCTACTAATGAACTAAGATATCTGACAAAGAAAAGCCTGTATTTTCCCACAAATTATGGTCCAGATTGTGTGAGATCACAATCAAATTCTACCCCCCCTTTGTTCTTGGAGAACACGTTGCTGCCTGATTCTAACTGTTATGTGGAAATACAATGGGCTAGAATAAGGAAAACCTGCTTTGAGTTGCACATAGTTTGGTGTAGAACAGGTACCCAACAAGCAAGAACTGGGCATATGAAGAAGAAAAGAGCAAGCCAGTGATGGTTGACAGATAATGGTGCATGAACTGATATTTAAAAAGAGATTATTACAATACTCTGTGATGACATTTCATTATTAGAAATATCAGGACATGTGAGAATAGAGTGAAAGGGTACAGTCGAACCTGAGAATTTAGGGATGCTTTTTATATAGATGACACCTTATGTTAACATTGATAAGAATGAGAAATATGACTTATGCAGCAAAAGAACTTTATTAGGATAGGGTGTAATGTATTGAACATGCAAGCAACTGCATACCTCATGTAAGGAAGGGTTAGTTTTTATCACAACTTGTTCAGACAATTGCATTGTCTTCAGATGTAATACCAGATAAGCTAATGGAGAGAATTGTGTACCATAGTAAGGAAAGTTACACCATCAAAACATATTTTAGTTAGACAATTCCAGGAGAAATTTCAAACCACTCTGGATTGATTGATTGATTGTATATATTATATTTCAGATATATAACATGATGTCTGATATACACAGAAATAGTGAAATGATTACTACAGTCAAGCAAATTAATCTATATATAACCTTCCATATTTACCATTTTAATATCAAAAGCACTTTAAATCTATTATCTTAGTAAATTTTCAATATACAATATTATTACTTGTAGTGCTCATTATTAGATCTCTAGAATTATTCATCCTACATAACTTCAAATTTGTGCCATTTGACCTACTTCTCTCCATTTCCTCACCCTCCCTGCTCCTGGTAAATACCTTTCTACTCTCTGTTTCCAGGTATTTCACTAAATTTTTTACTGAATATATAAGGGAGGTCATGTCATATTTTTCTTTTTGTGTCAGAAAGCCAGTATGGATCAAAAGAGAGAAAGAAGATAAACCAAGACTTTGCTGGGAAGCTCCAGTTATAGTAATATAGTCATCTACAGGTTCCACCAGCTGGTGAGAACAAATGAGAATCATGGTTGGGATCACTCTCAGGAAAGCTCCATGCCAAAAAATCAGAAAGATGCAGGATCTCTGAGATGCCGTAGAGAGTGAAATAGATTCATTCCTTAATAGTTGGCACACTGTTCTCATTAATGAAGTGAAGAGATGGCCTTTCTACACAGCTGTGGGTCACACTCTATCAGTAGGCCCCAGAGGCACAAATGCTTGCCCACTAATTTTGGAAACTCTTTCAAAACAGGGTCTATCTCTGCCATTCTGTATCTCTTGTGCTTCTATTTAGTGTCTGTCTAAATATGGACATAGGATTTTGGGGGGGCCTAATTGAAAAATAGAGACAAAATCATTCTCTACTCTTCTTAGTTTTCATGTCTATTTCCCCAACTGTCATGGCAGAGAAAAAAAAAAAAAACACTTTTTCACATATTCTATAACTTCTTCATAATGGCCTATAGATAAACAAATTGATAATGAGGGGCTATGGGATTCTTGGCTCAGCAGAAATTCTAGAATACATTTACCATTCTTCATCTATCAGAACTTTCTTTTAACCTTCAAGAGCAATGTTTCAATATCTATGATAGAAGAAATGTTTACTTCCCTGCCTGAAACATATAGCAATGGCCAAGGAATATGTGTAGACTATCCATTAGATTCCTTGATGATAGACTGAAAGTCGAGAATGAATTACTCAAAGAAGCACAGCAAGTGCGCAATCTCTGAGGAAACATGGACACAACAGAAATACATTCATCAAGATTCCAGAATTAATGGCACCCAGAAGGGGCAACAGTTGTGACTTCACAAAACTCATTGTCGGGCAATATTGGAGATTGCTTGTGGTGACAAAGTTTCAGACATGATTCATCACTTCCATTTTTGAAGATTCTGCAAGTCTTTCACCTTTTTTTTTTAAGTCTTCCATTCTCTGTTTAAAAAGGACTGAATTTATTTTTCTGTTTCCAGTTAAGAATATTGACCAATAATATCATATTCCAAATTTTATTTTCATTTAGTCAAAAAGTCTAATAAAGAAAGGAAGAGGACAAAAGTTAGGCAGTGATTACAGGAATGAGAGATAGAGAAAATCTTAAAAGTGTTAATGTAGCTATTTTGAAGCGAACTGAGTCTTTGATTTGGTTCTCACTTTGACTGTTGTTGTCGTATATGAATGCCTCTGATTTGTGTGTATTGATTTTGCATCCTGAGACTTTACTGAATTCATTTATCAATTCAGGAGTCTCTTGGTTGAATCCTTGGGGTTTTCTAGATATAATATCATATTATCAGTGAAGAGTGAGAATTTGATCTCTTCTGCTCCCATTTGGATGGCCTTAATTCTGCTCTCTTGTATGATTGCTATAGAAAGGACTTCCAGCACTATGTTGAATAGAAGAGGAGATAGTGGGCAATTTTGCCTTGTTCCAGTTCTAAGTGGGAATGCTTTCAATTTTTTCCCATTCAGTTTGATGTTGGCTGTGGGTTTGTCATATATGGCTTGTATCATTTTTAGATAAGCCCTGTCTATGCATATTTTGTTGAGTGTTCTTATCATAAAAGGGTATTGAATTTTGTCAAATGCTTTCTCTGCATCTATTAAGAGGATCATATCGTCTTTGTTTTTGCTTCTGTTTATATGGTGAATTACATTTATAGATTTGTGTATGTTGAACCATGCCTGAAGCCCGCTTGGTTGTGATGGATTACATTCTTGATAAGCACCTGGATTCAATTAGCTAGGATTTTGTTGAGAAATTTTGCATCTATATTCATAAAGGATATTGGTCTGTAGTTTTATTTTTCTTTTGCATCCTTTCCTGGTTTGGGTATCAGGGTTATGTTGGCCTCATAAAATGTGTTGGGGAGGCTTCCATCCTTCTTGATGCTGTGGAATAATTTCTGCAGGATAGGCACCAGATCTTCTTTGCAGGTGTGGTAAAATTTGGGTGTGAAACCATCTGGTCCAGGACTTTTCTTTTTAGGAAGGTTTTCAATTGCTGTTTCCATTTTGGTACTTGACATTGATCCATTTGGAAATTCTGTTTCTTCCTGGTTGAGCCTAGGGAGGCTGTGTGTTTCTAAGAATTCATGTCTGTAGAAGTCCTTTCTATAGCAATCATACAAGAGAGCAGAATTAAGGCCATCCAAATGGGAGCAGAAGAGATCAAACTCTCACTATTTGCTGATAATATGATATTATATTTAGAAAACCCCAAGGATTCAACCAAGAGACTCTTTGAATTGATAAATGAATTCAGTAAAGTCACAGGATGCAAAATCAATACACACAAATCAGAGGCATTCATATACGACAACAACAGTCCATTTCCTCCACATTTTTCAGTTTGTGTGTATAAAGGGTTTTGTAATATTCATAAATTATATCTTGTGTCTCCATGGCATCAATTGTAATTTCTCCTTTATTGTTCCTGATGGAGCTTATTAGAGATTTTTTCAATTCCCTTCAAAATAGCAACCAAGAAAATAAGGTACCTAGGAATATATTTAACTAAGGAGGTAAAAGACCTCTACAGGGAGAACTATGAAACACTGAAGAAGGAAATAGCAGAGGATGTAAACAGGTGGCAAACCATACCATGCTTGTGAGCCGGCAGAATCAACATTGTTAAAATGTCTATATTACCCAAAGTGACCTACAAAGTCAATGCAATCCCTATAAAAATACCATCATCATTTTTCAAAGATATAGAAAAAATAATTTTACACTTCGCATGGAATCAGAGAAGACCCCATATAACAAAATCAATCCTAGGCAATAATAACAAAATAGGAGGTATCAATTTACCAGACTTCAAACTATAGTATGAGGCTATAGTAATTAAAACATCTTGGGACTGGCACAAGAACAGGGACATTGACCAGTGGAACAGAACAGAGAACCCACATATAAAACCATCCTCATATAGCCAACTAATCTTCGACAAAGCAGACAAAAACATACACTGGGGAAAAGAATCTTTATTCAATAAATGGTGTTGGGAAAACTGGATGTAGAAGACTGAAACAGGATCCACACATTTCACCTCTCACAAAAATCAACTCGTGCCAGGCAACAGACTTGAACCTTAGGTGTGAAACTATTAATATTCTAGAGGAAAATGTTGGAAATACTGTTCTAGACATTGGCCTAGGCAAATAATTTATGAAGAAGACCCCAAAGGCAACCACAGCAGCAACAAAAATAAATGAATGGGACCTAATCAAATAAAAAAGCTTCTGCACAGCCAAAGAAACTGTCAAGAGAGTAAACAGACAACCCACAGAATGGGAGAAAAGTTTTGCAAGCTGCACATCTGATAAAGGGCTGATAACTAGAATCTCTTTAGAACTCAGGAACATCAGCAAGTCAAAATCAAACAACCCTATCAAAAACTGGACAAAGGACATGAACAGAAATTTTCCAGAATAAGGCAGAATAATGGCCAACAAACATGTGAAAAAATGCTCAACATCTCTGATCATCAGGGAAATGCAAATCAAAACCACAATGAGATATCACTTATCTCCAGTAAGAATGGCCTTTATAAAAATGTCTCCAAATAGTAAATGCTGGCGTGGATGTGGAGAGATAGGAACACTCCTGCACTGCTGGTGGGACTGCAAACTAGTTCAGCCTCTGTGGTAAGCAATATGGAGATACCTCAAAGCTATGCAAGTGGATCTACCATTTGTTCCATCAATCCCATTAATGGGCATCTACCCAAAAGAATAAAAGACACTCTATGAAAAAGACACCTGCACTCGAATGTTTATAGCAGCACAATTCACAATTGCAAAGATGTGAAAACAACCCAGGTGCCCATCAATATATGAGTGGATTAACACAATGTGGTATACATATCCCATGGAGTACCATTCAGCTGTAAGAAACAACAGTGATATAGCACCTCTTTTGTTTTCCTGGATAGAAATGGAACCCATTCTATTAAGTGAAGTATCCCAAGATTGGAAAAACAAATACCATATGTACTTACCAGCCAATTGGTATTCAGTGATCCACACCTAAGTGGACCTATAGGAATAACATTTACTGGGTGTCGGGCAGGTGAAAGGGGAGGGTATGGGTATATACATACATAATGAGTGTGATATACACCATCTGGGGAATGGACACGCTTGAAGCTGTGACTCGAGGAGGGTCAGGGGCCAAAGGAAATATACGTAACCTTAACATATGTACCCCCATAAAATGCTGAAAAAAATAAATAAATATAAACAAACAAAAAAAGTGTTAATGTAGAAAAGATTGAGAAAATTTTATGGTTAATTGTATTGAAACTTATTACAGAGAACAAAAGGCCTAAGTTAACCGGTTATTGCCATATTGTCTTATCATTTTGTGTGAAATGTGACCCTTTGTGTTCCACCAATGTAGGAAGTGCTTAGAAAGTACTTGCTCATTAATCTTAAGCAGTTCTCATCTTATTTTTCCTCCAAATTTGTGTGTCTCATATTTAAATGAAATTAGATAAATCTTTCAAAAGCAATCAGATATTACTTTTTTCCACATTATTACATTATCATACAGTTTGTTATCATAAGAAAATTTCACTTCATTTATATGAGGGAATGAGCAAGCCATACCTACTTGCCATTCTATAAATCAAAATTTAAATCACTTAGTACTCTAGGAAACACCAGATGCTTAGTTGACATGAATGTAACAACATCTCTGTTCATATTATCTTCTCAACTGTGGGCCTTCTATTCTGGGAAAATGATCATAGGGGTAGGGATGGGGCATCAACTCCTCTATAGTCAAAAATCTACATATAAGTTTTGAGTCACCAAAAACGTAACTACTAATGTCCCATTGTTGACTGAAAGCCTTATCAATAACATAAATGCATATTTGTATGTTATATGTATTACAGACTATATTATTACAATAAAGGAAGCCAGAGAAAAGAAAATGTTGGAAAAAATCTTAAGTAAGAGAAAATGCATTTCCTATTTATTAAGTGGAATTGGATCATCATAAAGGTCTTCATCCTTGTTGTCTTCACATTGGCTAGGCTGAGGAGGAGGAGGAAAAGGAAGGGTTAGTCTTGCTGTCATGGGGTGCAAGAGGCAGAAGGAAATCCACACATAAGTGGATTTGTGAAGTTCAAACCCATGGTGTTTAAGGGTCAACTACATATTACTCAGCAATAACTGTTGTGCTTTGGATAATACAGGGATTTTATTACTTGATCATTATACCTTTCTTCTTCCCTCCTGTCCTCAGAGATTAAAGACAGTATCATTAACAAGTTCTTCTAGACAGCAATGGCCTTTCACTCAGTTTATACACCCAAGCAGATAATTTTTATACAAAGTAATGATGATCCTTTTAGGCACATGCCTACATAGGTATATCTATAAAAAATACTGTAGCAGAGAAGCTGACTGCCCCAAATGCAAGCTCTATAGATCTGTGGATTAATGAGCATAGGAAGGAAAATAAAAGTGTCCTTAAGAGAATATTTTATACAAAATATCAGTAGCCACTCAAGTTGCAAAATGTATGTGTGTTTTGGGGAATAGCTTAAATAATTAAAGCTGCATTCAAATAGACTGTAATAATATAAATTCTCTTCTAAAGATACTCCCGTGGGCATTGTCCCAGAGATGCAAGGCTGGTTCAACAGACACAAATCTAAACATGCAATTTACCACATAAATATAAGCAAGAACTAAGATGATATGATTCTCTCAACAGATGTAGAAAAAGTATTTGAAAAAATCCAACACACTTTTATGATAAAAGTTCTTATTAAAATAGGCATAGATGGGACATTCCTTAAAATTATTAAGGCCATATATGATAAACCCACAGCCAATATCATATTTAATGGGGAAAAATTGAAAAGACTTCCACTTAGAACAGGAACCAGGCAAGGTTGCCTACTATCTCCACTTCTAGTCAACATAGTGCTGGAAGTCCTTCCCAGAGCAATCAGACAAGAGAGGGCAATTAAGGGTGTCCAAATGGGGGCACAGGGGATCAAACTCTCACTCTTTGCTTATGATATGCTATTATATCTAGAAAATCCCAAGGCTTCGATCAAGAGACTCCTGGAATTGATGAATAAATTAAGTAAAGTCTTAGGATACAAAACTAATGCACACAAATCAGTGGCTTTCATATATGCCAATAACAGTCAAACTGGAAATCAAATCATAGATGCAACACCTTTCATAATAGCATCAAAGCAAATTAAATATTTAGGAACATATTTAATGAAGGAAGTGAGATATATATATGGAGAATTATGAAACACTGAGAAAAGAAATTGTGAGAAGATGTAAACAGATGGAAATTCCTACCAAGCTCATGAATTGGTAGAATCAATATTGTTAAAATGTCCATACTACCTAAAGTGATCCATAGAATTGATGCAATCCCTATCAAAATGCCACCATTATTCTTTACAGATTTAGAAAAAATAATTCTACACTTTGTTTAGAACCAGGGAAGACCTTGTATAGCCAAAGCAATCTTAAGCAAAAAGACCAAATTGGGAGGCATCTGTCTGCCAGACTTCAAATTTTACAAGGCCATAGTAATCAACACAGCATGGCACTGGCACAAGAACAGAGATATAAGACTTTTGGAATAGGATGGAGACTCCAGATATAAAACCATCCACATGTTCTCATCTAATCTTCGACAAAGCAGGCTAAAATATAAATTGGTAAATAGAACATTCAATGAGTGGTGCTGGGAAAACTGGATATCCACATGCAAAAGATTGAAACTGGATCCTTATCTCAAACCTCTCATAAAAATCAATTCAAGATGGATAACAGACTTAAACCTAAGGCATGGAACCTTAAGAATTCTGTAAGAAAATGTTGAGAAGACTCTTAGATATCAGCCTAGGTAAAGAATTTATGAATAAGATCCCAAAGCAATCGCAGCAGCAACAAAAATAAACAAATGGGACCTGATCAAATTAAAAAGCTTCTGCACAGCCAAGTGTTATTAGAGTGAATAGACAACCTACAGAATGGAAGAAAATATTTGCTTTCTAAACACCCAGTAAAGAGCTGATAACAAGAATCTATATAGAATATAAGAGAATCAACAAGAAAACATCAAATAACCCAATCAATAGGTGGGCAAAGAACATGGACAGAAGCTTTTCAAAGAAGATAGACTAATGGCCAGCAAATATATAAAAAAGTGCTCAGCATTTCTAACAATTACGTAAATGGAAATCAAAAGTGTAATGAGATATCACCTAACTCCAGTGAGAATGGCCTTTATCAAAACTTTCCAAAACAATAAATGCTGGCGTGGATGTGGAGAGACTGCAACACTCTTACACTGCTGGTGGGACTGAAAATTAGTACAACCCCTGTGGAAAGTAATTTGGAGATACCTCAAACAGCTAAAAATAGAAATAACATTTGATCCAGCAATCAAACTACTACATATCTATCTACACATCTAGGAATAAAATAGATTCTATAATAAAGACATGATACCTCGAATGTTTATAGCAGCATAATTCACAATTGCAAAGATGTGTAAAAAACCCAAGTGCCCATCAGAACAGGAGTGGACTAACACAATGTTGTATATGGATACCATGGAGTACTACTCAACTGTAAAAAACAGTGGTGAACTAGCACTTCCTATATTATTCTGGATAAAGGTTGAGCCCATCCTTAGAAGTGAGGTATCACAAAGATGGAAAAACATCTACTGCATTTACTCACCATCAAATTGGCACTAACTGACCGACACTAAGGTGCTCACATGGCGGTGATACTCGCTGGGTGCCGGCCAGGTGTGGGGCGGAGCGGCACCCGGCACTAACGGGAACAGTGTGCTACGTGTGGGAGGCACGCTTGCAGCCCGGGCCTCGGTCAGGCAAACACGTTTCATGCACCCGTAATATCCTGAATTAAAAAAAGGAAAAAAAATATGTGTCCTTAAAGTTCCTGCTAAGCAGGAATATAATAAAATATCGCCTAACATGAAAAAAGAATTATACAATCAAGTTAAATATGAGTGACTTTCCCCAGATCCCTTGTGAGTGATTTTGATACAAGATGGGCAAATATTTAAGTATTTACATACTAATATTCATTTAAATATTTATCTGTCTTATCAATCAAATATTTTGAAATGAAATTCTGAAATGAGTGGTTATTTTTTAACCATCGAAAGCTAAAAGATTAAAATAAAAAAGAAAGATCATCTAATAGAAATTGATTATAGTTATGAGGGGCCTAAGAATGTATGTGAAAAGCTCTGTTATTTATTTATTTATTTTAGCTCCGTGATGGGTTGGTTGATTGAAACGTTCCTTTATGCTTACATAAATTGGCTTCGTGTTGAAAAGTTATTCATTTCAAAATTTATACTTCTTCCATTTCCTCATTCTTATGTCTTTAACATATTCTCACTTGTTCCCTGCAACAATCCAATATTAGAAGATGTGCACATCACTCCTAGGTCTCCTGCATGAACTCTAATTCATGTGCTACTCCCAATCCCTAAGTGCCCCAGCCTCGCAGATTTCATTTACAGAGCATCAGCCATATTATCCCTCAGAAAGACAGGTTGTGGGTGTCCGTATTCAGGACACCTACTTCACATTTCTATATGATGCTGAGGAAAATCCTCCAGTTTCTGCCCACATTTCAGAATGAATTATACATTGTCATCACATAAATTCAACATGCATGGATTTCCTTGTATCCACATATTTTTCCTCTGCTTCAATCCAATTTAAAATAAAAACTGAAGAAAAGCACCTCTGTTCTGTGATTTGTCACATTCTGTAACATATAGGTTTTTAACATATAGTCTTATTAAAAGGACAAAAAACTGAATCTCATAGGTTTGTTGTGAGTTATTAATATTTAAGACCACACAGTGATCCCATGTCAGATCTAGTGAGGTGTTTTCTGACATCTGCACAATGCATGTTTTCCTCCAAACCGGATACTTTTCTGCAACTCCATGCTTTTTATCAAAACTGACTTTGCAAAAAGATTTTGCTATCACTAAATAAGGCTGGTCCCATTGGACTTTGTCTGATTATTTTCACAGGTGCTTTGGATGTACCAAAGAAGCTTTACATCTGCTTTGCTGGAAGTTTTATAAGGAATCTCAGACTCCATTTCTAAAAGTGTATCAATCTCTCTACTTTCCATGAGGTGTCCCATAAATTTAGATCACTTTCTCTCTTCTCATGATCCCTGAAATATCCGAAGTGTTTAATCCTCCCAAAAGGGACTTTCCTTACTCACCTGTAAAGCAGAAATTCTGTAAACCAGCTACCAAGTGAGTTTTCACAGAAACACTCTACCTTCAAAGTCCTTTAAAATGGCCGGTCTGATCTGAATTTGCATGTCCATAGATACAAATCACGTTGTATTGCTATGAGTTATGTGGATTTAGAGCTTGTCAGATAGCTTTCATAGAATCAGAATCAGCTGACCCAGAAGAATGTCCTCTAAAGTGTAGACAAACACAGTTCTCCAGTGTCCTTGCATGGAATCCTACTGGGGCACCTCATTCCTTCAAGTGTCTCTGCAACAGAGTCTACTGCAGAAGAGACAAAGAGTATATAATATTTTATTTAGGTAACACAGAAATGAAGAATCTTATTTAATATTTAAGGAATGTGTATTTTCAATTACTTAGAAGGGTACAGAGTTTGAGAACCAGAAATACTTTAGGGTATAAAGATCTAGAATATGTAGTTATTTGTGCATGCATATGTTTGTGTGCTTTTTAGATCATATACCTCCCAGGGTGATGAATCAAGATTAATACAAAGATAAAAAATATGTAGGAAGATATATTCTCTTGGACAATATTCATGTTACCCAGGCCATATTTAAACATTTTCAACTTGTCCTCAAGTTTTCTCATATCTAGAAGATCCATCACAGGTCAGGATACAATGCACCATCTCTTCCTTAATAAATACTATTTGTGATTCAAATTTGCTTCAGTAACATAAATATCCCGATTTATTAATAATTATGACCAAGTCAATCTCACTTTTAAAGCACCATTTCCATTCATATATACTTTTAGTATACATTTTGTCATACAATATCATTTTTATGACCATATTTTCATGAGAATTATTTAGTGTAAACTTTAGGCATATATATCATAAATCAGGAAAGAAATTTATAGATAATATGGGTTATTGACTGTATTTATAAGTTTTAGTACATGTGACTATCATTTCACAGCAGATTATTAGGAATCATCCTGATGCATTCCAAAATTATATATATATATATGAATGTATATATAATTCATGTTTAGGTTTAAAAAGAGATTCATAATTTTTAAAAGTTTATAAGTATTTAAGCAGCTGATATAATTTTTTAATTTTAAGGAAAAACTATCATTATTATTTATCATTTATATATCTTTTATTTTTAATATTTTTGTGTTTATATAATATTTTCTTTACTGACCTCTCTGAAGCATGCCAAAATTCATATGACTAATGGAGTTACTATGTTAAAATGTTACTGAACATGACAAATTTCATCAAAAATTGTTTTAATGTAGTGCCTTCATTTCACTCTTGAGGAATCAACATGTGAAAATGACATTTAGATAGTAAAATTCAGGTTACAAATATAAGGTAAATATCAAATAATACCACACTTCTGGTTTACTGGAAAACATAACAGTTGTGACAGGCCTGCTTAACACCTTACTCACTTATGTGAAGAGAGCAAATGGTTAGGGGTACTACAGCAGATGCAAAGACTTAGTAGCTGGAAGATTCTTTCCTTAGCCCTTCTGAGAAACTACAAATGGGGGATACGCAGGAAACATTGCTGTAACATGGTGTTTTCAGTCCATTACAGTGGTCATCTTTCCATTCATGCATTCGATTAACTGCATTCAATTAACATGCATTCAGTTAGCTTTTGATCACAGAAAACCGGATTCAAAATATCATTGCTCAACAAGCTGATGAGACTACAAATCCTTTACATTTAAAAAGTTTAAATCTGGAAAGTTTGAAGTAAAGCAACCTTGTTCATAATTACTTTGAGATACAATTAAGACTACATTACTGCACATAATCAGGTACACTATTGTACGCAGTTTATTCCAGTTACCATATTTTATTCTTATTCGTCATCAATGGCACAAATTTTATGCCCCAAAAGAAATCCACTAATCTAACAAAATGTTTTCATTTAATTTTCTCCTAATTTCAGATCAACTAAATTTGCAAAAGAACTGCCTTTTCTTGATATCTCATTTTCAAATTACTGACACAAATTTATCAGAGAATTATGTATTTTATCCAAGATCAAATAATCTACATAAAGTATCAAAGAAAGATGCATTTCTTGTTCGCTTTTCAAAAATAAAAGCTTTCTAATTGAAAGCATTTACATTCCTAGCTCTCAAAAATAAACATTAAAAAAGAAAAGTACACAAAAAATTCTCTTGGCCTTTTTTTAGATTAAAAAATCTTTCTTTTATTAATTTTTATTTTTAAATTTCAGAATATTACAGGGGTACAAATGTTTTGGTTATGTAAATTGCTTTTGTACTATTTGAATCAGTTATAAGTGTGCCCATCCCCCAGCTGGTGTGCATTGTACACATTAAGTGTGAATTTACCCATGCCTTCCTTCTCCCTCCACCTGTTTGATTTCTGATGAATGTTATTTCCATATGTGCACGTAAGAGTTGATCGATTAGTTCCAATTTAATGGTGAGTACGTGTGGTGTTTGTTTTTCCATTCTTGTGATACGTCATTTAGAGGAATGGTCTCCAGCTCCATTCAGGATAATGCAAAAGGTATCAGGTCACCATTTTTTTTTTATGGCTGAGTGGTACTCCCTGGTATCATATATTAATACCACATTCAATTAATCCACTCAGTTGTTTCCACATTTTTACAATTGTAAATTGTGCTGCTATAAACATTTGAGTGCAGATATGTTTTTATAGAATGTCTTAGAACAGGGGTCCTCAAATTTTTTAAACAGGGGGCCAGTTCACTGTCCCCCAGACTATTGGAGGGCCAGACTATAGTTTAAAAAAACTATGAACGAATTCCTATGCACACTGCACATATCTTATTTTGAAGTGAAAAAAAAAACAAACGGGCAAAAACACCCGCATGTGGTCTGCGGCCATAATTTGAGGACACCTGTCTTAGAATATCTTGAGATTGCTGAATCAAATAGTAGTTATACTTTTAGTTCTCTGAGGTATCTCCATACTGCTTTCAATAGAGGTTGTACAAGTCTGCAGTCCCACCAGCAGTGTAAGAGTGTTCCTATCTCTCCACATCCATGCCAACACTTGTTGTTTTAGGACTTTTTTATAAAAGCCATTCTCACTAGAGTTAGGTGATATCTCATTGTGGTTTTGTTTCACATTTCCCTAATGATTACAGATGTTGAGCATTTTTTCATATATTTGTTGGCCATTAGTCTGTCTTCTTTTGAAAAGTTTCTGTTCATGTCTTTTTCCCACTTTTTAATGAAGTTGTTTGATTTTTTTCTTGTTGATTTGCTTGTGAATAGTACACTTAGTTACACAAAGCATTTTCTGTCCCAACACTTTCTCAGATTCAAAAGCTATTTACTTCCTAAGAATGGGACAGTGTCTTCATTTCAAACAATTCTGTCCTTTTCCATTGCGACACTGTAAGATATCTGGACTACCATAAGCCGCACTAGTTGACTGTGGAATTTCCCAATCGTCTTTACATGTGAAGTTTTGTCTGTTCTATATACCAAAAACAAAAAAACAAAAAAAAAAAAAAAAAAAAAAAACTGAATCATATATTACTGTCATACATGAACTCCCAACTCTACATGAATGCCTATATCTGAATACCAGCCATGCCAGAAATGGCTAGGTTAAAAGTCCAAATCCATTCCTGAGGAAACAGTGGAGTCCAGAACATACTTTTCACTTTTCCATGGCTATGAAGAGGTGGATTCAGACACCACATGGCCTGTGATTTCTCTGGAGTGGCTGAACTCCTCCATGGTCGGGCCTGGTGGGGTGGATGGGAGAGAGAGGCCCTGGCTCAGGGCCAGGCTCACCTCCCTCCCATAGGCTTCCACCTGTGCTGGAGTCCTAGCAGCCCCTGTCTACATATCTTTTAAACCCATTTCAAACATAATTTTCTTTTAAAGTTACCTGGTTAAGTAGATCCCTACATTTATGGATTACTTATTCTAGTATTTTGTAAATGGCAGTTTTTAAATAATTTTATAAAAATTCTTGTAAGCACTATGAAAAGAGCCTTCACTTTATGTGATAAATAAAAATGAAAATATATTTTGGATTTGTACCTTATTTTATCCCCCTGCTTTTAGAGATGTACAGTATTGAACATGTGACAATAGTCTTATAGTTATCATAGAAACAAAGCCATTTTGGGGGTACAAGTATTCCATGAAAATTGTGTATAACTATGTGCATGGTCATCTCTCATCCCTGCACTTGATATTTTAGCTGCCCTGAAGACTCAGTAGCAACCATTATTCCAGGACAACTTTACCTGGAGTATAAAGTGGGTGTGTTCCTTCATGCACTTGGGACTGTCCACTGAGACTTGAACAATGTAGGCCAAGTCACTAATAACACAGGCTGGCCTGGGGCCAACGTTGGAGAAGGAATTCCAAAAATTTCTTTAAACATTTTCTGGGTGTCTTAAGAGTCAGTCCAATGGAGAAAGAAACAGATACACTTACGCAGATGCTCCCAATATTATTATGTCTCAAAGTTTTATGGAGTCATGTTTTATATGTTGTTATTCAGTAAATGCATTATAGTAATGTATTTACAAAAAAATTTCTCAGTTTTGATTTTTTTCTTATTTGGCCATATTTTTATTTACTACATATACTATAAACATATACAATACATGCTACAAAAAAACATTTTTTTTAAAATTTAACTGTCAAGAAAGTGTATAGTGTTATAATACAATGGCACATGTTCATATTTTATTTCAAATTGGTTTGCTTATCACCCATTTCAAACCATTAATAGTGAAATGTTATTTGTGGATAATTAAAAATTATATATTTGCATTATTAACAATAAACAATTCCAACAAATTAATAAGAATTAACCATGTCAAATATTAGTATCCAAAAAAAATGGGCTTTTGCAGAAATGATTATATAAAATATAGCAACCAATTTCAGTTTACTTTGCTTTGTGACAATGTACATATGCACTCGAATAGGAGTCTAGCATTTGCTTTTTTCTGGAAGATACTTATAAGAAGTCCTTTGATTTCTTGAGGTCCAATAACTGCCACACCCAGCCAAATCCAACTCAACAGTACATGTAATGTCTCTGGACAACTGATCATTGAGAAATTCTTATGATTTGGGTAGAGTTGCATGTTCCACTAACATGGTGCAAAGAGAGACATCACAAGCCAATATCAAAGTCAA
>VSMD01094447.1:0-11145 GCA_008750895.1 Mirza zaza
ACCATGGCACTCTAGCCCAGGCAACAGAGTGAGACTCTGTCTCAAAAAAAAAAAAAAACAACAAAAACCAAAAAAAAAGGCCGGGCGCAGTGGCTCACGCCTGTAATCCTAGCTCTCTGGGAAGCCGAGGTGGGCGGATCATTTGAGCTCAGGAGTTCGAGACCAGCCTGAGCAAGAGCGAGACCCCATCTCTACTATAAATAGAAAGAAATTAATTGGCCAACTAATATATATAGAAAAAATTAGCCGGGCATGGTGGCACATGCCTGTAGTCCCAGCTACTTGGGAGGCTGAGGCAGCAGGATTGCTTGAGCTCAGGAGTTTGAGGTTGCTGTGAGCTAGGCTGACGCCACGGCACTCACTCTAGCCTGGGCAATAAAGTGAGACTCTGTCTCAAAAAAAAAAAAAACAACCAAAAAAACCTAAAACAATGTCTAATCATTTAACTAAAATTAAAATTTAAAAGAATCCATTGCCCTCCATTCACACTTTATGTTGTTGAAGGTGGATATCGTTCTTCTTTTCTTATCCTGCTTTAGATTTGTTTCTTTATTCTGTTATAAAAATCATGGTATGTTATGTCTAAGCAAAAAGCCATTATAGTTGTCCTCAGTTCTAAGAGCACTTTCAATTCCAATTATCAGCCACAGAAAACACTAGGTTATTTGATGTATTGATGCACAGAAGATAGCTGCAGAGGTTTTTAGGATCTTAGCTGTTGTTATTTTCACTGTGTAGCTCCATTTAAAAGTTTCTGTATCCAGGCCAAAAACATGGACCAACAGAAAGGAATTCAAGCTCAGCTACTACTGAGGCCTCACTTCTAACACCAGTTTGGAGATCTTTAAGTGGACAACATCAGAAAAGTTATTTTGAGATAAATGGTATCAGTAAAATAAAATTCAGCTCAGTATCCAATGTTTATCGAATTCTGTGGCCAGCTGTATAGAATTAGCATTCGATAATACTAGCTCTTTGTAACAAAGAGTATTTCAAGTATTAAATATATATAAGATACAGAAGGATATGGGAGCCTGAAACTACAGAAGGTTTCTCTTCTACCCCCAGTGACAGCTGGAATGATAAAAACAATGTCTGTACTTCCTGAGACTTGGCCTATCAAAGAGGCATTAGTTTTATTTAATAAGAAAACTGAGCTTAGAGAACAGTTAAAAATGGGGAGCTGGAACCAGCAATTTTTCTTTCTTTCTACTTTTTTTTTGAGAGTCTTGCTCTGTTGCCTGGACTAGAGTGCAGTGGCATCATCATAGCTCACAGCAACCTCAAACTCCTGGGCAGGAGCAATCCTGCCTCAACCTCCCCAGTAGCTGGGACTACAGGCGCACACCACAATGCCTGGCTGATTTTTCCATTTTTAGTAGAGGTAGGCCCTTGCTCTTGCACAGGATCATCTCAAACTCCTGGCCTCAAGCGATCCTCCTGCCTCAGCCTCCCAGAGTGCTAGGATTACAGAGGTGAGCTACTGTGCCCGGCCCAGCATATCTTTTAAATACAGACTTTGTATTATGTCTTGATAGCCAGAGATTGACTTTTAGAGCTGAATCAATGGCTAAACAAAAGTATTTCTTGCCTCACTGGAATAAAGAGATCCTTTCAACTTTTTTCCAATAGCATATTTTTAATTCTGAATATTAACTGAAGAAGACAAGACACAACAATTTAAAGATATAGCACCTCTGATGAATAGTTAAATGGATTGTTTATCCTACATGGATGAAGTGACCAAAACAAACTGTGGGGGCTGGAGACTCATGACAACACCAAAAAATCAAATTGCAAATGAAGTCCTAGTACTTAACAGGGTTCCATCTAGTATTAGGTATTTTGCTCATCCGAGAATGGATATTCCCCAGAATCTGTTGAGGCTTCTCTATGTTTGATGATGATCCGCAGAGAATCAAACATAGAAATCACGAGAGTCCATGATTCTAAGGTTTATAATTAATAGTTTATGTGAATTTTCCCATGAAACTCCCCTGATCTTAGTTGACGATAAGTAAATTTTACAGACCTGTGATTTTGACAGTGATCAACTAAGCAAACTAGTGAAAAAAGTAATTTCAAATTGAGTCACTTTTATTGTGAACTGTTGTTCATTATTGGATGGTGAGTGAGGAAAGAATATAAAATACATGGCCTAGACCAGTGCTGTCCAGTAGAGCTTTCTATAATAATGGAAATATATCTACTGTCTGTCCAATAAGGTAACCACTAGCCACCAGTGGCTATTGAGCACTTTAATATGACAAGTTTGACTGGAGAACTGAATTTTTAATTTTATTGCTACCTGTGGCTATTGATTACTGTATTGGGCAACACAGCTCAACAATCAAATAGGTCTATCTTAATTACTTTTATAGGAATGAAGAATATCAGAATTATTTCTCAATTTGTATATATTTTTTATTTCTATGGAGGGAAAAGACAGCAAAGTTTTATGAACTGTTATTATGTATATAAGTAAGTTTTTTAAAGAAAGGATTTCAGAAAACAAGGCAGAGAGTAACACAATTACTAATTTCCAAATAATTCAAATAGAATCAAACTTTGATAATAAATTTGGCCAAATCAGTGCTGAACAGCCTCTTAAAGAATGTCATTATTCAACTGATATATTTAATTTGCTTGTCACTAGCCAAATAAGTTGTTTTAAATCTTAATTATTTTTAATTATAAAAGTAATACATATTCAGTGTAACAAATTCAAATAATCTCCAGGTAGATAAACTCCAATGGGGACATCTACCACATAGTACCTACCAAAATTCCCATTCCCCAAAGAAAACTGCTGTTATAAATTTAGAGTATCTTTCTTCACTTTTTTCTTTGTCTAAGGACATTTAAAAACCAAAAGACTTTAGGTTTTAAATGATGGCTCTGAATCCCCTGTAAGCATAAACAGTGTGGGAAATCACATTTCTGCAGCAAACTTAGGTTCTGCAACCAAGTGTGAATCACTGGAAATTATTTGAAGTAATACTTAAGGATCATAGTAAAAAAATATTGGAAAATAAAAAGAGGGGTTTTTTTGGCTGGGCAAGGTGGCTCACGCCTATAATTCCAACACTTTGGGAAGCTGGGGCAGGAGGATTGCCTGAGGCCAGGAGTTTGAGATCAGCCTGGATAACAACAAGACTCGATTTCTACAAAAAATTTAAAAAGTTAGCCAGGCATGTTGGTGCCTGCCTGTAGTCCCAGCTACTCAGGAGGCTGTGGTGGGAGGATTGCTCCAGCCTAGGAATTTGAGGCTACAGTGAGCTAGGATCACACCACTGCACTATAGCCTGGGCAACAGAGTGAGACCCTATCTCTTAAAAAAAAAAAAAAAAAAAAAAAAAAAAAGGGTTTTTTTCAAGGGAGGACCATCAGAGGAAGAGTCATGGAATGTTGCTTGAAATAGCCTCTTTAAAGGAGAAGTTAAAAGGTTGAACTCTACAGAACAAAATGTGAAGTATGGAAAGGTTATTTTAAAAAATACTTAAGATTTTGTAACAAAATCTAAATTGTTCCCATGATTTCATTCTTTGACATTATATTCGTTTTCATTTTCTTAGGCTTTTCACAGACTTTATAGAGAATCCTCTAAAAATCCCTGGCTAAGTAAATGCTTATAGCCAACGTTACAAATGGAGGGCCTGGATTTTTGTTTGACTTGTAGTTTTTATAATTTTTTTTTATTTACATTGTTGTTCCCAACTAACATATCCATATGTATATGGATTGGATATATTTCATGTAATACATATGGATTATATATACATACATACCGTGTTTCCCCGAAAGTAAGACCTACCCATAAAATCCTGCCCTAGCAGGATTTCTAAGCATTTGTGCAATATAAGCCCTACCCCGAAAATAAGACCTAGTGATGGGTGTGGCTTCGCAGCAGATCTGCACAACCCATGAATTTCCCATGCATTTAGTTGCAGAGCGGTAAAGAAGACTAGCAGCCCTTCTGATCTGGCCCATCGTGACAGCTACTATCCCAGAGGTGACAGGAAAGGTGTGGGCAACCCCACCAAGGTTGGCTCCCCCTTCAGGTTCCGGCCATCCTGTGAATGCTGCAAGCAGAGGCTTTGAGGGGAAAATAACACATTCCCTGAAAATAAGCCCTACAGTGTCTTCTTGAGGACAAATAAATATAAGACCCTGTCTTAATTTTGGGGAAACATGTATATATTCCCAAAATTAAAAAAAAAACTGTATTAAGATTTCTTCCCATAAAAAATCAGAAAATTGGCAACACCTTGCCCCATTTCCACATGGCAACAATTTAGGGTACAAGCTTTCCACATGGCCCTGATCCCACCACTCGTCTTATACAAATCTAGTCTCTTGTGCCCATACTATATGTGTGTATGTTGTATTCATATGTGTGTGTATATATACAAATATATTTTTTTATATATATGTGAGGGAGAGGGGCAGGTGCAGTGGCTCATGCCTGTAATCCTAACACTCTAAAGGCTGAGGCGGGAGGACTGCTTGAGGTCAGGAGTTCGAGACCAGCTCTGAGCAAGAGTGAGACCGTCTCTACTCAAAATAGAAAAAAATCAGCTGGGCATGTTGGCAAGTGCCTATAGTCCCAGCTTCTCGGGAGGCTGAGGCAGTAGGATTGCTTGAGCCCAGGAGTTAGAGGTTGCGGTGAGCTACGATGATGCCACTACACTCTACCAAGGGCAACAGAATGAGACTCTGTCTCAACAAAAAGAATTAAAAAAAAAGTATGTGTACATGTATATATATATGTGTGTGTTGTATATATATGTGTGTATGTGTGTATACATGTGTATGTGTGTATATGTGTGTGTGTATGCTATGCTTCTTCCCACCTGACTAAGCAGACCATTGACTCAGCATCCTTACATATCAGTCTTTCTCTGCATGTTTGAAGAACTAGGGGGGCAGGTATCAAAGGTGAAGGCCCTAGTCTAGGTTTAATATCCTGGGCCAACTTGAAACAGCAGCAGTTTTGAGCTCTATGCCAACACTCTGGACCTTTAGTCATGTTTTCTTTCCCCAATAAAATAGAAAGTTTTATTTCAAAGAGGAAAACAGTGAAATACCTACAATGACATGAAGCCTATTTAGTTTTATCCTGAAATAGGAATCGGGAAACCTGGGTTCTGTTTCCAACTTAATTCACTTTGGATAGAGAAGGGTGGTAAAGCTTACGTATCTTAGCAAATGGGGAAAATACTGCTGTAGTTCATAGCAATTTGGGGAGATTTAGTTTCTATGGAAAATGGAAATGCTATTTGTAATTTAGATTGAATGTTAAAACTTGTGTTTGTTTTTCAGGCACTTTTGGAACTTAACTAGATGTTTTATGTATCTAGTAATCATCTGATCATAGACACTGTTACTGTACCCCTATACTGGGATGCAAAATAGCAATCATCCTATGCTGGTACTTTGAGCAAAGACTTTACCACATTAATTAGTTCATGAAACTCTGTGTTCTGAAAGTGACCACGGTCAGTGAATTTGCACAATTTGGCTTCCAACCTATCAGCCACTTCTTGCTGTTCCTTCCAGGGAAGGAAAGGGTCATCAGTGGAGCCAAACTGCACAATGTGATGGCAGTTAGCCTTGATCTTCTCCCACTGCCAGGGGCGGCTGAAGTATCCTATGGGGGGAAAAATAACCTATCAGTGTCTAAGGATAATCTCCATTGTAGATATTTTAAAATATCTAGGGGGGACCCTTGCAGAGACACAAAGGATCAGGGCCTAAGTGTGAGATAGAAGCACTGCTTTTGTTTTCAGATCTGTAGGGCTTAATACCATAACTACTTGTGAAGAGGGAGCATATGACTCAAATAAAACCAGGCCTGTAGGGTTCAATTCTATATTATGAGTCAGAAAGAGGTCTACCACCTGTCAAAGGGCCTAACTTACATCCAAATCTTTCTTATATGCTATTATATTTTTCAGCCTATCTGAATGACAGTACTGTTTTATAACCTGAGCAGTCAGCCCCATGTCTAGGGAAGGGCAACTCTGGGGTTTCTGACTTCATACTTACCGCTTGCACGCTCATTTTCATCCCCCAAGTCTGATGTGTATGCAGACACTAACACAATAGCATATACTCGATGTGTTTCTGCATACCTAGAGAGAGAAAAATAATGTCAGCTGATGTGTAACGTTAAATATGATCTCTAAAAAGTCAATAAGCCACTTAAAAACTCATTTTGATGTAGCCTGCAGAAAGCATGTGCTGTATATGCTGTTGAGGTTAATATGAAAAATAGCAAGGAAACTGCAGAACTACAAGCCCAATCCTGGCTACCTGATGAGCTCCTACTCATTTTTCAAGGTAGTCCAAACCTCTTCTGCAATCCTTTCTTAATAAACAAAAGAAGTATAATTATTCTCTTTCATGTGTGCATTCATCCACTTTTAGTATGCATCAGTGCTATTTGGTTGGTTAACATGTAGATTCCCAGGCTCAGCCCCTGATTCAGAGGGTTGTGAATGAGGCCCGGGGATCTGCATTTTAAGGCATGATACCTCCTCTGTCTAACCCAGGTGACTTCAGTGCAGGTGGTCTTTGAACCATATTTTAAGAATACTGGGCCAGGCGTGGTGGCTCACGCTTGTAATCCTAACACTCTGGGAGGCTGAGGCATGCGGATCGCTCGAGGTCAAGAGTTCGAAACCAGCCTGAGCAAGAACAAGACCCCTGTCTCTACTAAAAAAAAATTAAATAAAAAAAAATTAATTGGCTAACTAAAAATATATAGAAAAAATTAGCCGGGCATGGTGGCGCATGCCTGTAGTCCCAGCTACTGGGGAGGCTGAGGCAGAAGGATCGCTTGAGCCCCCAGAAGTTTGAGGTTGCTGTTAGCTAGGCTGACGCCACAGCACTCTAGCCCAGGCAACAGAGTGAGACTCTGTCTCAAAAAAAAGAGAAAGAAATACTGCACAATACCAGAAATGTACCTCTATTTCCACACACTTCCACAATACATTGCATTATTCATTTGTGTTGCATTACATCTCCCTCAGTAAATCGTCAGTCCCTTAAGGGCAGGCATGAGTCTTACTGATCTTTTTGTCCTGGTGCTTAGTACAGTCCCCGACAAGTTAGACACCCAGCTAACTATTTACAGACAGTAGCCTGCCCTCAGCAAAGACCAGGCTAAGGAAAGTCAAGGCGCAATAACAGTTTCAAGAGGCCTTTGTGCCTGGAAAGATTTGGATTAGTATTTTGTTATTAGGTCTGCACTTTTTTTTCCCCCCAACCATTTATTTTGAAAAATATCAAACCTACAGAAAAGTTGAAAGAACAAAAAGCATCCAGATTCATTAAGTTTGCCACATTTCTCCCTTACTTTAGCATGTATCTCCTAAGAACAAGGCCGTACCCTTATATAACTACAGTACCAATAAATTTAACACTGATACAGTAATACATCTGTATTTATTTTTCTCCGATTGTACCAAAAATGTCCTTTAAAACTTTTAAAATCCTAGATCCAGTCAAGGATCATGCATTGCATTTGGTTTCCATGACTCTTTAGTCACTTTTAAATCTTTCTTTTAAATGACGCTGACATGAAGAGTTTAGGCCAGTTGTCTTACATACTGTCCCCTACACTGGATTGCTTGTTTCCTCACAAATAGACTGAAGATACACATTTCTGGCAAGGACACTAACTACATAGGCGATGTTGTGTCGTTCCCACTCCATTACATCACAGGACGTGTGAGGCCAGTCTGTCCCATTATTGGTAAGATTAAGTTTGATCACTTGCTTAGGGTGGTATCTACTAGATCTCTCCATTGTAAAGGCACAATTTCTCTTTTGTGATAAGTAATCTGTAGTGTGGTTGGTCCTCTGTGATGTGTCAGTTTCCTGTTCCCCTAACTGGATGGTTTTGCATCCGTTTTTCTCCTTGCCTCCCTTAACTTTAGAAGTCAATTCTTAGAAGGTTGCTAATAGTCCTGCAGTAAGTTCAAGGGTTTTTAAAGGAAGGTACATCTTTACTACCCAGTAGCTTGAGAAAAATTCAACTGGCCTTGAGTTGGAACAGATTTCAGCAATAAAGGGATCTCTTCATTTTCCAGATAACCCCTGGCAGCTTATAAATATCCCTTACACTATGACTGTACCATAATATTATAGCTCCATGCTGAAAAGCATTATTCTTCTCTTAGCTTTGATCAGTGTAGCTGAAAGGTTATGGAATTCGGCACAGTTCCCTGACATGCAATTCATTTGACATCCTGAGTGACTGCTTGGGACAAATAAAAACTATTATCCTTTGTCATTCAGCCTAGCAAATATGGAAGAAACCCAATGCTTATAGGCTTATTCAACCAGCTAAGTCCTGAGCTTTATAAGTATAAAGGAGGTTCTAGGGTCACTTACCAGGAAAATTAAAAAAAAAAAAAAAAAAAAGGAAAAATAGGATAAAGGAGGAGATATGCGATGTTCTAATGGGAAGCATCATGGTTGTGTCCATGAATCCTAAGGACTGGGGGTTGCAGGTGGGTAAGGGGGTAACAGCCCTCATCCTCCAACAAATACTTATTGAGCATCTACCACATGCCAGGCTCTCTAGACACTGGGCTATCAGCATCCCAGTGAACAAAGCCTCAACCTCATGGAGCTCGCATTCTATTGGCAGGAGACAGACAAAAAATAAACAGGATGTCAGCTGGTGAAAAGTGCTATAGATAATAAGATATACAGGAGATGGGAGCCAATAGGGCAAGGCTACTGTTTCATACGGAGTGACTAGAGAAGGCCTCACCAAAAGTGGACATTTGAGCAGAGGCTTCAAGAGGCCATGTGGGTGTCTAAGGATACAGTGTCCCAGGTAGAAAGGTGAGAGAAGGTAGGTATGTATACTTGGCATGTTCCAGGAACTGCAATGAGGTCAGTAGACCTGGCTGGGAGCAGAGAAGGGGAGATGGTAGGGACAGCATCAGAGCCGAGTGATGGAAATCCGCTGGGGTTTGGAGCTGCTTTTTCTTTAAAAGGATCACTGCATCCCAGTACGAGCAATCATTTTTTTCAATCCACTTGCAGAACTAGGAAGCTATTAGGACAGATTATGTTACCACTTTTGAGGTCAGCACCGTTCCTTCGGCAATAGAAACCTAAGATATAAACAAGGTATTTCCCAAGCAAGCATGGCTGGAGCCCATGAAGGGGGTGGCAGTTAAACAAGGATCCCACCTCATAGCCGCAATGGCCCCAGAGCTGTGGCCGATGATGATGGTCTTCTCATCACAATGCAGTTCTGTCTCCATGAAGGGCAGCCAGATGCTCTCTCGAGCTGTAACTGAGGTTCAGGGTAATGAAAAAGTCTGTCATTGGATAGGGACAGTCTCAATCTAATGCTGCCCTACCTTGTTAGCACATGACTATTCAATGCTTCACAGCTTTTAAAACTGCACAACCACAATAGGAAACAGGGCTGTTTTAATAGAGCCAAAGATTTATGTGTTGCTCTTTGAAAGACCCAAATCTGCAGTTTTAGTAAATAGTTTTACCTTTATGTTCTACCATGCTTTTGTAGGCAATACTGAGGAAATAATAAAATATACCTCCGAAGCTTTAATGTAAACTTTCAAACTTTAAACAAAAAACAACTCTTGACAACATTCTGTCTAAAATTCATGTACATTATAGTCTTTCTTTCTAAAATAAGAGATTCTTGAGGCAAGACATGGGCACACCCAAAACAAAAGTGGCAATATTATATTTTTAAATATTAGGATCTCAAAGGGATGCTGTAAAGTTTGATCATATCTCTGCCTCAAATGTAACACCCACAAATTTTGCCTGAAAATACTCATATACTTATAGAAGGGAAAATCAAGTTGCTGCAAAGTTGAAAATTACATTTTACCAAACCCATGTGCTTTTCTTGATCCTCACTAGAATTTTCCATGTTTTTTGATTTATACCCTCCTCCCCAAGCTACTTGCCTTATTCATTCTTAAGTTTATATTCATCTTTGGCTTCTCCACTATGATATTCTCCTGTTCTCTACCACAAAAATGGTAAGATCAAAACCTAACAAGATGAGGCTATTTAAAAACAAGTTTAAAACTTACTTGGGTCAGGCATGTTTTTAGCCAAACACTGGAAACCAGGTATCTATGATATGAGGGGGGAAAAAAAGCTATAATAAAGAGCTTAATTACAACTAAATACTTTGCCAATAAGAGATGAGACACCTGATATGATCTTTACCAATTCAATAAGTATTTGCTTATGAAACAAAGTGGGTTAAGTGCTACTGGATTACATATGGATGTACAATCCCTCCTCATAAACTCCATCTGTATTCTATAACCGGCCAGCTCTGCTGATCTCTATTCAGAGAGACCTATATCTGCATTTGTACATCTATATTTGTCTCTACGGCCTGTATCTACAGAGAAGCATGAACAAATGTGTTCTAGTCAGAGTGGCCGAGAGCCAAGCAGATTCTGTGCCAGGGAGAAGGTAAAACGTGGTACAGAAATTTGGTACAGAAATCGGGAGACCCCATCCTCTTGGAAGCACCAGCCCTGACCTTTTGGTTTGTAGCTCTAACCATGGTTTTCAGCCACAACTCTGAAATTCTATTCCAGAGACCTACTCTAGAGGACAGCAACCCAGGAAGCCAACTTGTCACCTGGTTATGGAAGACGGTTAAAAAAATAAATGTTTTTCACCAAACTGATGCTAAAAAAAAAACCAAAATCAAGACTCACAAGACAACCTACAGTAGCCATTTTTATAAAGCTCACAAGAAGCCAAATTGAACAATATATTGTTTAAAGGATACATACACAGGTTTTTAAAGTACTTTAATTTTAAAAAGAGAAGCAGATAAAAACACAAATTTCAGGATGGCAGGGGGACGGGAGGGGGGAGACATACAGGTTGTTTGGAAGACAATGCATTGGTAATGTTCTAAATTTTAGTTTGGGGATTCATTACATTATGCTTCATAGTTTACACACATGTTACATCCTTTGCAAATGTTAAATATTACATATTTAATTTTTTAAAAAAAATATGAAGCAAGAAGCAATGAAGATAGATGTATTAATAAAATTATCTGGGAAGTCCCAAATCCGAACCGACAGCGGATACCGGGAAGGGTGGGGGACT
>VSMD01094449.1:0-23886 GCA_008750895.1 Mirza zaza
GGGGATGGGTAGATACATACATAATGAGTGAGAAGTGCACCGTCTGGGGGATGGTTATGCTGGAGACTCAGACTTGTGGGGGGAGGGGGGGAAGGGCATTTATTGAAACCTTAAAATCTGTATCCCCATCATATGCCGAAATAAAAAATAAAATAAAATAAAATAAATAAAAAAAATAAAATAAAATCTTATCTTCTTTCCTGTGAACCAGATAATTACTTCACTCTCATTTCACTCATATAAGTGACTAAAGTCTTTTAAGACTGTGGTCCCCAATACCCGGACCACAGACCGGACTGGTACCTGATGGGAACCAGGCCATGCGGCAGGAGGTGAGTGGCAGGGGAGCCAGGGAAGCTTCATCTGTCTTTACAGCCACTCCCCATCACTTGCTGGCTCACATCACCACCTGCGCTCGCCTCCTGTCAGATCAGTGGCAGCATTAGAGTCTCACAGGAGCGTGAACCCCACCGTAAACTGCACATGCAAGGGATCTAGGTTGTGTGCCCCTTATGAGAATCTAATGCCTGATGACCTGAGGTGGAGCTGAGGCAGTGGAGAAGCAGCTACAAAAACAGATTATCATTAGCAGAAAGGTTTGACTTGAATCATCCCAAAATCATCCTCCTGCCTGACAACCACCCCCTACTCTGGTCTGTGGAAAAAATGTATTCCATGAAACAGGTCCCTGGTGCCAGAAAGGTGGGGAACCACTGTTTTAAGATATAATATTGTATAGTTCAACCTCCACTCGGTTCTTTAGTAAAAACCACATATGGCAATTTGTAACAGTTTCTATAGAATGGTTATGCAATGGAATGTGGGTTAATGTTTAATCATAAAAATTTGTTGGCAGGTATTTAGAAAACTAAGAAGTAAAAATGATTTTTCTATAAACCACTTACTCATGTTTATTGGTTTTACTGCTACTGTTAAATATTTCAAATTGTATTTCCCCACTTTTAATTGGTGCTTTAATTCATCTTTGTCAACCAATGTGATGTTTTAGAAAGATAGACTCACAGATTTACAAAGATTTGCTCATATGTTCATAGTTTCTGAATATATGGAGCTTCCCTATATTAATTAAGGCATTTTTGGTCATAAACTCTAATATAGTATTTTATCTTCTATGGAGGAGTTACAAAAAGCTAATCTAATTTTCAATTTCTGGGCAGACAATAGCATTTACTGAGTAATCCTAGGCATTATAAACTGATTATGAAATAACTGTAATAAACAGTGAGCTTACCTGGAAGGAAGGACAAACACAACATGTACATAAAATATGTAAGCAACCAGAAAAAAATTATATAGTTAAGTCTCAAGTAACTGGTGTAAATGAAAGCAATCAAGAGAAAAGTGACACAAAACTAGTCAAAATATGGTCCAAGAGATTAGCTTAAATAAAATTACGTCCTATATTGAGGAATTAATTTGCAGATATCATCAAAAATATAAAATTAATTCAATCGCAATAGTTTAAAACACCAGTCATTATTTGGTTGGCTTAACAAGAAAAGGCCAGGCCAGGAATGGCTCACACCTGTAATCCCAGCACTCTGAGAGGCTGAGTCGGGAGGATGGCTTAAGGTCAGGAGTTAGAGACCAGCCTGAGCAAGACCCAGACGCCCCTACTCCAGCCCCCACCTCTACTAAAAATAGAAAAAGTTAGCCAGGTGTGGTGGCACATGCTTGTAGTCCCAGCTACTAGGGAGGCTGAGGCAGGAGAACTGCTTGAGCCTAAAAGTTTGAGGTTGCAGTGAGCTATGATCACAACACTGCACTCTAGCCAGAGTGACAGGGCGATATTCTGTCTCAAAAAACAAACAAAAACTTAAATTAAAAAAAAATAAAAAATTGAAAAAAGAAATGGCCAAATGTCAAAATAATTGTTATTAGTTTCTTAAACTCTCCTTTCTAGATGTTAATATTTACATATATAATATATAAAATAAATTCATATACTTAGTATATACTTTTACTTATAAATATTAATGTGTATATTATATATATCATATATAAAATATATGATATTACATATATAAAACAAATAGCCAAGTGGGATGAAGACACAGTCCTAGCTGTATGTTCATAAACAGCAGGAAAAAAAATTATCTACTGATTCTTAATACAGCATGTGCCTACAGTATAAATATGTTCATAATAATAATAGTTATTTTATAGAGCGAGCACCTTTTATGTACAGACACTCTGTAAAGCACTTCATTTTTTCTCTAATAAGTAGGTGCTATTAGCTCCATTATACAGACAAGAAAATTGAGGATCAAACAAGTTAAGTGATTTACCCAAGCCACACAACTAGTGGCAGAGAAAAGTTCTGAATTAAGAGCTCTTAATGCCTACCAGAATTCAAATATGGTAAAGAAATGGTACATAGTTCAATGCTGCCAGCACCTAATAAAATAACACATACTATATCTGGGGGCAGAATAGAAGGGTATGTGATAAGAATTTGGCTAGCCTTTGCCCCAGCTACAGTGAGATAACTTCCAAATCCTTGGAATTTCCCTATTGATAAGAATATCTTTCTTATTCAGGGGAGTTAAGGGAAGGGCCCTCAAACCACTCTTGATATTAAAATATTTATGCTAACAAGATGAGTTACAGTGAGCCCTAGACAGTTTATGCTAATAAGATGACTTAGAATGGGAGTTGGCCAAGCCAGAAAAACCAACCATGTGATTAGGGGCTGGGGCTTTGAGCCATGTGATACCCACCGGGCCTCTGAGGAGGTGGGGAGGGCTGGAGATTGACTTCAGCCATGTGCCCAATGACTCAATCATGCCTATGTAATGAACCCTCAATAAAAACTCTGGACACTTGATTGTGGTGAGCTTACCTGTCTGGCAATACTTTTTGCATATTATTACAGACTGATGTTCCAGGAGGCAAATCACAGTATTGATCACAGTGTTTTTATAATTGTAAGAGGAGGTCAAAGCTATCAGTTTCATCCTTGCCATTTGTAATTTCCTAGAAAAAAGCCAGACAATATATCTGCATGTGTTTCTGTGGGTCTATTAAAACTTAAACGTCAAAGGTGCTAGCAAAAGGCTTAACACTAAAGGGATTGGCATCTCTTTCTGAAAATATAAGGTAAATGAATAGACAATAGTAAAATTTTATATACACAACTTTTCAAGAATATTGCTATTACATTAACTGAAGTACATCTCTAGAGGAAAATGGAAATTCTGGCACGACATAATAATGAAGAAAAACAAGGGAAACAATGAAAAAGAAATGAATGGCAACTATGGCCACTGTGATGTAAGGTAAGGGCTCAATAAATACAGGTTTAGCAAACCCATAAAATGACATTTATGAAAATATTAGCATTGGTAGATTTTAGTCTTTTCTGCCAAAAAAATAAAAATTCCAGGAAAATTATTTTCAAATGCATTAAAACTCTTATCAGCTTTTGCAAGTTTTATTCTTTGTATCTCCAATGTACCTGGTACAAATCAGTCATAATAAATGACCCCTGAATTAATTAAATCAGATAATATATTGCTTTATGATTAGTATAAATAAGACTTTTTTTTTTGAGACAGAGTCTTACTGTGTTGCCCAGGCTAGAGTGCCAGAGCGTCAGCCTAGCTCACAGCAACCTCAAACTCCTGGGCTCAAGCTATCCTCCTGCCTCAGCCTCCCAAGTAGCTGAGACTACAGGCAAGTGCCACCATGCAACTAATTTTTTCTATTTTTAGTTGTTTTGCCTAATTTCTTTCTATTTATAGTAGAGATGGGGTCTCGCTCTTGCTCAGGCTGATCTAGAACTCCTGAGCTCAAGCAATCCTTCAGCCTTGGCCTCCCAGAGTGCTAGGATTACAGGCATGAGCCACCACGCCCAGCCTATAAATAAGATTTTTAGGTAGAATTTTTTTGGTTTCCAAGTATCCTCAAGCATTGAGCAGCATATTAGAATTAAGCCTGTCATAAGTGTTTCTGGCTGTTCAAATTCAAATTCCCTAAGATGCTCTAACAAGCAATACATTTCATATATCATAGCCTTTATTTTCAATACACTAATTACATTATACAATTAAAACTTAAGTCTGGATTTTGTTTGTTTGTTTCTGGCTATATTTGGAAGGAGATTAAGTCTGGATTTTACAACATTTCATATTTTCCTCCTCAAATACTGCCAAATACTTGAATTCCACTCAGACATATTTAAACAAAGTTATTCAATTTCATTAAAACAATAATAGTTATTAGTAATACATATGCTTTCTACCAGCAATAGAAAACATTTTCTATTTTAACAAGATTCTTATTTAATAAAATTTAATAAGGAAAATTATGTGTTACGGATCCTGGAACCTGACATTGCCAGTAATAAATAAGGCCAAAGTGAAAATAAAAGGAATATTCTGTGAAATACAATTATTTCTAACAATTCATCCTACAATCAATCTTTATTACAATTTTAAAAAGTAGATAGTCTAACATTCTGAAATGTAGTTTAAAATATCTACTCATATTACTTAATATGGTTCTTTTCAGGCTTTAATAAAAAGAATGATACAAATGTTAAGCACAGATGTTCCATTTAAAATTCTTACATGACTTCTACAATATATAAAAATACCATTCACGTAGAATTAAAGCTGCATGCAAAAACTGCTTCAAACTTTTAAGTAAAAGATGCTATCATATCCAAAATTAAACACAGATTCTACCTTGCTATATTTGTTCAGATTCCACAGAAAACTTATAGAAGCTGATAGACTTTATTAAGCAATAGGCAACTTCAAATTGGCAGATTGCTTTCCAACAGAATTTACGGGGTGGATTTTGGCGTGTTAGTACAAGAATGATTCTACATACAAACAAGCAAGACCTAACAAGAACCTGCAAGTCCCAGTCCTTTTTCCCAGGGTTTATAATGATTCAATCTAAAGCTATATTTTTTTTCTTTTGAAATATGATCTGTAAATTGCTTCACATAACTACATTGGAAATGTACTCAAATAAAACCTTTTATAGGTGTCAGATTCCTGTATCTAATTCCAAACTGTTTCAAATTTGAAACAGTCTATTTCAATCTATTTGAAACAATCTATTTCAAATTTGAAAATTAAGTTTTCTCTAGGAAAAAAATCAAACATGAATATATACGCTTCCCCTAGTTAAATATGTGACTACTCTTTCACCTGCTTCTGATTCTTTCTTCAGTTAAAGAAAATAGAGATCGTTTTTACGTAACTGACCAAAAAGACCAAAACATCTGGTTTTCCCTCCCTCCCATCCTATCTTCCAAACTACATGGCTCAATGAGAAGCGGAGAAGCTTAATCAATTCTCCCGTACATGAGTTGATGACTTACCCCTTGCTCTCCACTGCCTCTGTAAAACATGTATGCTCCATGTGCCCCAGCCCACTAGCTACGATGGGTAGTTGGAGTCCCCCCTCCATATTCCAAAGCATCTCTGTCACCTAAGTCAAATCCTATGCTTAAATAAGTCTATTGTGTCCCAAGTCCTGTTTGCATGCGCTATACAGCTATTGTGATTACACTTACATAATTAAATATAACATAGACTGATAAATGAGTTCAAAATGAAAAAAATAAAGTCTTACATGACACAAAAATTATCAAATCAAGTATAGACAAAACAACCACAAAAGGAAATGAAATATGTCCAGTACAACTTTATGGATCACAGCCAAAACCTTGAAACAACACAAAGCCCATCAATAGTAAAATGGATAATTAAACTGTGGTATACATACCACAAGAACAAAAAAGGACAAATTTCTGCCATGTGCAACAACATCAATATACTTCCTAGACATAATGGTGAGCAAAAGCTAAAAGAGTGAGTACTGTGTGATTGTATTTATTTAAAGTTCTGACACAAGGAAAATTCACCTATGGTGACAGAAGTCAAGATGATGATTTCTAGTGGGAACTGGGTACCAAGTGAAAGAGGGTATAAGAAAGCACTTTGAGTGTTGAAATGTTCTACATCCTAATATGGATGGTGGTCACATGAGATACATATCACACCTCAACTTTAAGCTTCATTAATTAATTTATGAATTAATAAATACAGACAGACCTTAGGGGTTAACTGGGATTTCTCAAACTTTGATATTTGGGGCCAGATAGTTCTTTGTTGGAAGCTGTCATGGACGCCGTAGAATATTTATTTTTTTTTGAGAAAGAGTCTCACTCTGTTGCCTGGGCTAGAGTGCAGTGGTGTCAGCCTAGCTCACAGCAACCTCAAACTCCTAGGCTTAAACGATTCTTCTGCCTCAGCCTTCCGAGTAGCTGGGACAGGCAAGCGCCACCATGCCCAACTAATTTTCATATATATTTTTTAGTTGGCCAATTAATTTCCTTCTATTTATAGTAGAGACGGGGGTCTAACTCCTGCTCAGGCTGGTTTCAACTCCTGACCTTGAGCAATCCGCCTGCCTTGGCCTCCAGAGTGCTAGGCACTGTAGAATATTTAGCATTATCCCTAGCTCTCTACTCATTAGCTGCCTGTCACACCTACAGTCCCAGTGTGACAACCAGAAGTGTTTCCAGATATCGCCAAATGTCCCTTGGGGGATAAAATCACCCCTGGTGGAGAACTCCTGTGTTAAACTACTGGTCTAATAGGAGAATATGGTAAAACTCCCTTATGACCTCTACAGTGGGAACCAGAGCACAATCAGGCCATGATTTAGAAATTCAGTACTACAATCCCTGACCTATGAGAAGGACTTAAAAATCTTTCATTTGACACAGGTAGTACCTATCCCAAGTTACCTAATCACAAGCACCTGGAATGCTTACAAACATGAATTCCTAGCTGCTAGCCCTAGAAATTTAGTTGCAGTAGGGCTGATGAGGTGGGGCCTAGAAATTTCTATCGTCCCAACAAGCACTTCAGGTGATCTTTGTAAACAAGCAAATCTGAAAACAGTACTCCAAGACCACTCTACTTTCTTTTTTTTTTTTTTTTTTGAGACAGAGTCTCACTTTATTGCCCAGGCTAGAGTGAGTGCCATGGCGTCAGCCTAGCTCACAGCAACCTCAAACTCCTGGGCTCAAGCAATCCTGCTGCCTCAGCCTCCCAAGTAGCTGGGACTACAGGCATGTGCCACCATGCCTGGCGAATTTTTTCTATATATATTAGTTGGCCAATTAATTTCTTTCTACTTATAGTAGAGATGGGGTCTCGCTCTTGCTCAGGCTGGTCTGGAACTCCTGAGCTCAAATGATCCGCCCACCTCGGCCTCCCAGAGAGCTAGGATTACAGGCGTGAGCCACCGCGCCCAGCCTAGAGCACTCTACTTAATGTGCACCCCGTAGGTAGAAAACTGACTATATTGCATGATAAAAATACTGAACATTTCCATGAGTATAATTTTTTAAAAGATTTTCTTTTTTATCTCATATTTAAAATAAGTCTACTAAAGCATTAGACATAGGAGTTGGCTAACACTGTGAGAAAGACAAGTACATCAAGTGGCTGTGAGCTCTCCTAGAGGCCTGTAACACTGACACTGTCTCTGGATCACAGGACCTAGGGCCTTAGAAAAAGAAAGCATTAGACAGAGACTGGGCACGGTGGTTCACGCCTGTAATGCTAGCACTCTGGGAGACTGAGGCAGCAGGATCGCTAAACGTCAGTTAGGAGTTCTAAATCACCCTGAGCAAGAGCAAGACCCAGACCCCGTCTCTACTAAAAATAGAATTCTTAGAATTAATTGGCCAACTAAAAATATACAGGAAAAAATTAGCCAGGCATGGGGATGCATGCCTGTAATCCCAGCTACTAGGGAGGCTGAGGCAGAAGGATTGCTTGAGCCCAGGAGTTTGAGGTTGCTGTGAGCTAGGCTGACGCCACGGCACTGTAGCCGGGACAACAGAGTGAGACTCTGTCTCAAAAAAAAAAAAAAAAAAATTAATAAGCAAATTCAAACTGAGATCTTGTTTCCCATGTCCTTTCAGCCATTCTTTGGCCTCAACAGTCTCCCTCCTTTCCTCCACCACTACTCTATCTCACCACTATCTATCTGCCCCTGCCACAATCCCCACTTTCCACTTCAACCTAATTACTAGCTTACCTGCCTCCACCTGGGCTGGTCACACTCTGTGATTGGCTCCAGGCCCAACAGGAAGCAATTTTTTTTTTCTAATCAGCCTCGGGCCATGCCTTAATTCAAGGTAATTCTTTTCACTAGTTTTTTGTGTTTTGTTCTGAACTGCTCTTCCAACTTCCCGGCCTTTCCCTCCCCCACTCTCCTGCACAGACCTGGTACCCGCTCATTCCCAATTCCTGTTGACTAATCTGATTGCTCACCTATTACCTTATCTCCATTTTCTCTGTGATTCTGATTGATTGGCTTTGCTTTCTATGGTTCCCTCACAAAGGATTTTTTATGCCTAGCCACTACTATTTAATAATAACCATGATAACAATAATAAAATTAGGCCAGGCATGGTGACTCACATTTGTAATCCCAGCACTTTGGGAGGCCAAGGTGGGAGGATGGCTTGAGCCCAGCCAGGAGTTGGAAACCAGCCTGGGCAACATAGTGAGACTCTATCTCTATAAAAAATTTAAAAATTAGCCAGGCATGGTGATGCATGCCTATAGTTCCTGCTACTCAGGAGGCAAGAGGATCTCTTGAGCCCAGGAGTTGGAGGTTACAGTGAGCTATAATCGCACCACTGCACTCCTGCCTGACAGATACAGCAAGATTCTGTCTCTAAGAATAATATTAATGATAATAATAATATTAATTAAATGCTATCATGTGGGCACTTTCTTTGTTGCAGGCATTGTGCTAAATGTTTTACATGAATTATTTCATTTCCTTTTCATAATTCTGTGAGATAGTTACTAATATTGCTACTTTATAGACAAGGGAAAGAGATTAAGTAATTTGCTAATTCTCCCAATTCCATCTAGTCGCTGTACTTTGGCACTGCTATGGTCTTGCATTTCCTCCTAAAAAAGTACATGCATATTCTCTATCCCAGTTCCCTATGTCGCTCTTCTTCTGTATAAATAGAACTTCTTTTACCTAGTTCTCTATTGAGGATCTATATGCTTTCTCTGTGTTCTTAAAATAATGGTAGTACCATTCACTCTCTTTAATTATTTAACATTTTCCTTGTGTGTACTTTCTCTTCCAACTACAATAAGAACCTCTTAATGCCCAGGTTAATTGTTACATTTTGTGTTTTTTTGAGACAAGATCTTGAACTCCTGGGCTCAAGCGATCCTCCAGCCTTGGCCTCCCAATGTGGTGGGATTACAGGTGTGAGCTACTGTGCCCAGTCTTGTTATACTTTTTATACTCCTGGAGATATAACACAGTGCAACTCAGAAGGAAAACACTCAAAACAACACACACACACAAAAAAAAACCCAAACATTCTGTTAAAATTATTTCAACAAAGCACATAATTAATCCTTATTAGTCACTGTGCTAGATGCTAAGGATACAAAAATAGCACTAGCTCTATTTTCCATGAGTTTACAAACTAGTAGTGAAGGGAGGCTTGCAAAACAACAATAAACATACTAGAAAACTGCATTAATAAAGCCATAAATAAGAAAGTACAAAGGAAAGGACAACCTTCAACTGGAGGATGGGGAGTGATGTCAGAGAAGACTACAGAAAAGGAGGGACTTCTATGTGGAGTTCGTAAATATCAGGAGACCAGGATGGTGGATAAGAGGGCATTCCCAACAAAAAGACCAGTGTGTGCACATAGTGATGTGGAAGCCCACGTGAGCATGAAGAATGGTGAGAAGTTCAGAGAGCTAGAAAGCTGAGCTGGAGTTTGGGATGGGGGAAATAGAAGGAGCAGAACTACTAAGCATGGTAAAGAGCTTGGGCGTTCGTTCTCTGATTAACTGTACTGGGCAGAAGAAAGGAGACAGACAAGGGATAAGTAAACAGTTGAGCCAAATTTACACCTTCAATGGCTACAGAGTATTGGGTCCATTCATACTCAGTGTGTTTCCATTGTATAGCCAACATGACTGTTCATCATCATCTTCAATACCATCATGATCATTTAAGCCACTAGTGTAAGTTCTGTATGTCTGGGGACCATTGAGTGTCCACCAGCAAATAATCAGGAGCCCAAATTCAGTTTAGCCAATATTTTTAACCATTTCTTTTTTTACCTCTTAAAACCCACAATACATAATGGCATGAAAGAAATGCAAGTAATGGCTTAAAAGAAAAAAGATTTAGACCATCTGTGTTTATCTGTTCCTCATCTCATTCCAGAAAGAACTCCAAGTGAAAGGCTATCTGCAGATTTCAATTATCATGTGCTCTCCAGGTCCCATTTCCATATATAATGGAGCTATAAATTTCTTTAATATTATAGCTTCAAAAAACTACTAGGTGCTATAAACTTTCCAGCTCTACCAAAATGCTCTTTCAAAGTGTATGATTATATTTCTAAGCAACTTGAAAATCACCATGAAGCCAATTCAAGAAATGTTTTAACCTGATTAAACCCATAAATGCCACATTCCTTATAGAAATGTAAGAATAACAGAACAAGCATTACCATTAAAATTTCCTGATCATTGAGTTCTTCATTTCCTACATACAGGTAGCTGTATGTAGGAAAAAGTCTCTGACCTATTGAGAGACATTTCATTAAAGAATGAAAACCTGCAAAAGCTTAAATGTTAATTATTTATCGTTTTACCCTAAACTCTGAACCAGGCTCTGAAACTTCCACATTCCTTGACAACAACTGCAGATTTCATGTCAGGGAACATCAAGTGCCCCAACAAATGTGTATTCTCTCAACAGCTTCCTTTATAATTAACATGAGCTTAGGCTACAACCAGTGTTTACCTGTTTCTGTAGAAATCACTTAAACTTCTTATTCCCGGTTGCTAGGCCCACTAATCTTACACTTGATTAGCCTCAACCAATATTTGCTAATGGCCACAGTAGAGCTAATGACAATGGTGGTAACAAGAATGATTAAAACACTGTGACAGTGACAAGATTCTCATGGCTCTCACTCTCTAATATGTAACCAAAAGTTACTCTCTAAAAATCCTACACTGACACCTTGATTATATTTGTTATTCTCAGATCAACTATATTTTTAAATATAAAAGCCAGTGCAATTATGGATAGCAAATGAACCAAAGGAACAGAGGCAAATGCTTCCAATGTTCTAAAGCTTATCCTAAGATAATTGCCAAATTGCATATTACCTCAATAATAGATAAGCACAAAGAATATAATATTTACATTTGGCTTTCTTTCTGGGGAAGTCAAATCAGAAACCTATCTCTTACTAGGTAGAAGAGTTAGTATGTTGCTTCCTTCCAGGACTATATATTCTCCTTCCTCCTGCCACCACGCATAAACCTATGAGGGTAGAGAGTGGAGAAAAGAAAGAAAAAGAGAGAGAGAAACAAAGAGGGAGGGGAGGGAGAAAGGAAAAGAGGAAGGAAAAAAAGGAAGGAAAAAAGGAAGGAAGGAAGGAAGAAGAGAGGGAGGGAGGAAGGAAGGAAAGAGAGGGAGGAAGGAAGGAAGGAGAGAGAGGCAGGATGGAAGGAAGGAAGGAAGAGAGGGAGGAAGGAGAGAGAGGAAGGAGAGAGAGGGAGGAAGGAGAGAGAGGCAGAGAGAGGGAGGGAGGGAGGGAGGAAGGAAGGAAGGAAGGAAGGAAGGAAGGAAGGAAGGAAGGAAGGAAGGAAGGAAGGAAGGAAGGAAGGAAGGAAGGAAGGAATTGATTGATTTGGCAAGGCAGAGCTAAATCACCCTCTGCTCCCACCCAAATGCCTACAGCATCATATTCCAAAGCTGAGAGAATCATTACTACCTTGGGCAAACTGACTGGCTGCCAATGTAGCCTCAAATGACCATAAATTAAGTCTTAATTATATTAATTAGGGTAATTGCTTCCTGCAGATCATCTCATTATTTGGGGGACCTGTCTCAGCCTTGGAGCCAGTATCCTCCTTAGATCATCACCATCACAGATCAATCTCACCACCACATCGCTTGTAACACTGCTGCTAATTACTCTTCAGTGTGTCCTAGACTCATTTCTTCTCACCATGTGACAACAGATGTCATCTATTGATATTATCTAGCTTCAGAAAAGCATAACCATGCAATGACTGTAGAACATAACCTTATGATTAGAGGCTGACTTACCACCTGACGTCTTATGAAATTATCCAACTATTGATATGTAAAGTGATATTTTACCTGCTGTTTAAGTGACAAATGTTCTAATAATCATCAAATACCCAAGCGTTTATTAACTGTTAATACACTCACAATATTGCCAATATGCCTGAAGTCAGAGATAGTGTTTTGACTACCACTATAGAAAAAAACAAGTGATAACAATTTAACCAGAGGTGGTGTCAAAAAGCAGTAGTGTAATGATGCCACTCATGGTGTTTTAACAAGAATGTACTGTGGCAAACCCTATGGCTCATGCTGTTTCCTGAGCTTAAGTTAACTGGAATTGGTTCCTGGAATTGTAATCAAAAACCCTGTACAGGAAGAGACCTTGGGTCCCCTAATACCATGGTTCCCCAAATCCAGGCTGGTGAAAATGGTTCTCTAAAAATCACAATCACTGATGAAAAGATGTCATATCTCTCAGGTAGCTTAAGTCAGAAATAGGAAAAGTTCACAAATCACTGCTTATATCTAGCCCTCTGATTTTAGAAATGAGAAATCCTGATTTTGCCCTTAAAAACTGCTTCTCCTCCAACTAGTCTTCCTCATCAGATCTGTAAATAGTACCAAACCCACCCAATAGTTAAAAATAAGCAAATCTGAAAATCATCCTTAATTGTCATCTCCACAAGGAGCTTTCTCTGACCCATATCTTGCTGTTGGCTACAAGTGGCAGAAAACCTAACTCAACTCATGCAAACTGAAAAAGTACACAGGAAGGCAGTGATTGGGTTTGTTTCTATCCAAATTCAGGTACAGTTTGTTCCAGTTCTTGCAACTATGCCCTTCTCAGTGTGTTGACTTCATCACTCTGGTAGTGAAATAACTATAAAAGTTCCAGGCTTTAAATCTACACACGATAACCAAGAAGAAAACTTTCTCAGGAGCCCCTAACAAATTTCCTTTATCTTGCACTGGCACAAACTGAGCCACATTCCCTGGAACCACTGGATCTCCAGGTACAAACTTCCAAACTGGCTTGGGCCTGGATTCCTGGACAAATTGATAATTCCCCCCTTAGGGCTAGGGACGAGACCAGGTTCTCCTGTAGAATATAAGCTGAGTGGCAGAGGGAGAGAGAATTGCCTAACAATTTAAAACTATTAGGAAGAAAGAACTGAAGAAGGTATATACTACACAACTCAATCCAGAATAAGTTTCCTCTTTTTACTCTCTTCACATCATATCACCTTATTTTCCTTAATAACCCTAACCACAATTTGAGACTGGGTATCTGTAGATATGTATTTAATAGCTGACATCTACACAGCACTTACTATGTGGCACTGTCCTAAATTCTTTATACAGATGAATTCACTCACTAGTCGCATGTTCTGCTCATCCTCCAGCACAGATGAGGACATTCAGGTACAGGAGGTGCAGGAACTCACCCCGGGCCACAGGTGGTGGAGCTTGGAGTCCCAGCAGTCTCAGACTCCAGAGCCAGGTATGCGGCTACTACGGTGCCCAGCACAGTACCAGGCACAGAGGAAGCATTTGGTTTGCTACGTAACTGAACAAGTGAACAGATTGAGGTTGAGGGAATTAGCGAATGAATGAATGGTATAGCAAACAAAGGAACAACTAGGAAATCATGATCCAGATCAGCTAACTGCCTATGCTACATGACTAATTATGGAAGAGTAGGGTCCAGAGCTTCAATTTCCTGGGTCCAGTACAGCTTCTCTTGCTGAAGGTCTGTTACCCCTGCTTGACATGGTCACACCTGCATAATCAATAAGTGGTCTTTTTTCCTTTTGCAAAGCCACCCAACAGCAAATGAAAGCTCAAGCAGGCGTCAGTCACTTCTTTTGAGACAGATCATAGTGAACATGTTCAAAACAGAGAATGGTATGAGTTAAGTATGGGATTTTCCTGCATTTACCCTATCTGTATTAGATAAATGAAAATTTTGTTCATTGACAGCAAGAACCCTAAACTGAAAACATGCACAAAACCCTGTGCACTACCAGGTACTGAGGAAATTTAACAAACACTTTTTTAAATAAACAATTTTAATGAACTAATCAGTTCAGAGTCTCCACTTGAATTATGGAGATCTAAGTATATGCAAAGCATTTGTTACAATTCTCATCCATGGTGGTAATATGGTTTTTAAAAATAAATCATTTGGAAAATGTAAGCAGCTAAAAAAAAAATTACAAGGCTATATATATATGTCAGTTCCTACTGCCAATGTCCAGAATTGATTCTGCTCTCAAAAGAAAAATCACAGTGAACAAGATTTCCAAAGAAACTATTAATTGTACAATCCATGCACAAAAAAAGCTATTAACCTAACTGGTTCCTAAGTAAACAGGGTAATGTATTATGACTCAGATCCAATGCTAACAAATATCAACTCTCATACTCAATATGCACATTACAGCCTATTCCTCTACAGAAGTGACTTGTGAGTGTATCCTCCACTCCAGGAGCAAAAGAAAATCACCTTAATAATAGGCAAACATGTTATGCAACTGGCAACTTACATGTTTGCCCTTTGCTTTAATAAGCAGCTGTATTTGCCATGTTGAACAATACACCATCAGCAATAGCTATGTCTCCAGACCAAGCTTACAAAGGAAAGCACGTTTTCAAAGATTGTTTCAATTATTATTTTAAAAAAAATGGCAAAACAGAGAAGCACATATATAAGCCATACACTGCTTTGTCAATGGAGTAAAAGGGAAAGCTATTCAGAATTCATTAGTATAAGAGAGTCTCTGACCCCATGCAAGGGACCAAAGGTTGAAGAAATGTGGAGAAGGGTGGTGTTCATTCGTAGACTGACTGTGAAGGAGGAGACAATGTTCTTTTGGGGGTGGAGGAAGGGCTGTTGCAGGCAGGGAGCCTGTATTTATAAAGGCATAATATGACTATGGCACTTTTTAGTTTTTCCTAGAAAAATAAAGTCATCTTTCCTTGTGTAGTTTTTTCTTTAAATAGAACTCCAACCCATGGGAATACTGCAGAGCATGAATATGATCTTACTTGCAGTTTGGTTCATGCTCCAGTAGCCACTGAAAACTATAGTCAACATATGCTTGCTGTCTTATTGCAAGCATTAGATAAAATAAACGCAAGGGCAGTGACTATTCTGTCACAAGAACATGCTATTTTAGCAAATGAAGAAATTCAGAATACAAATCCTACATCTTGAATTAGCTGATAGTTCACTGTGGACATTGGCCATAGTTTTTTTCTTTCCCAACCCTGGCTTCATTCAGGTGGATCTCCTCTCCAATTATTCATTTCCTTATTTGATTTGGAAAGAATCTGAGACACCTCCCAGGCCTGCCCTGCCTATTTGTTAGGATAGGCCTTAAAAATCAGAGCCTAAGAAATGGTCAGTTTTATATTTGGAAATAGAAACTTACAAAAGCCAGTCTCAAGCACTGTGTAACTAAGTAGGCTTCCAAATGAGATCATGTTTCCACTGGGAAGCCTAAACAGCTGAACTGAAAAATAATCCAATTATTGCAAGGATATATTCACAAAACCACTCTGGCTGATTATCTTCCAATCCCCAATACCTGATTCACATAAGCCGTGGAGACACCCATTCTCCTTTTGGCAGCTTTCATAAACTTCTCATGTTTTGATTAGGAGGGAGAAAAAAAAGCCCTTCTCAAATTAGTCTACAAAATATTTTTGGAAAATACATTAGTTATTTTTAAATGCTTGCTTTATAATCCCATTGAATATTATAAGCAAGATGATATCTCTTAAGTTATAAGTATCCATAACAAAAAAAACAATGGTGCAACAGAATATAATCACCACTTGGTAGAGACAATGATAACTAAAGGCAACAAATATGAAAACATACATATATCCTTGTCAGCAGACTTTAACCTCCACCCATGGACTTAAATTCCTTGAGGGCAGTGACCAATTCTTACTCAACCAAATTTCAACTGGTTGGAATGAACCCCTACTATGGAACTCTGTCCTGAGCATAAAACCATGAGCAGACAAGATCTCTCTCAGTATGGAGCTTACATTCCAGACATGATGACAGTAGGTGTAAAATGGAAAATTAATTTTTAATGTTGTTAAGTGTCAAAAGGAAAACAAAGGGCTGAGATGGAAGTGAAAAACAGATACCTACCTATTAATACTTTAGATAGAGGGTCACTAGAGACCAACCTGAGGAAGTGACATTTGCATTTGATCAGAGAACTGAAACCTGGGGGGAAAGCTAAACTCACAAAGAATGGGAGCCACACAAACAAAAGCTTTGACATGATCTAAGAGTCTGGCCTGTGTCTAAGTATGGGAGAGCAGCTTTGAGCAGCTGAAATGTAAAGCATGCAGGAGAGTGGGAGTCTAAAATGAGACTAGGGAGACAAAAAGGGATGGAGTCACACAGGATCACAAGACAAGGAATTTGCATATTACTCTGACTGCAAAGGGAACCTGATCTTGTTTGTATTTTACAAGGACCATTCCTGCTGCTCCCAGGAATTAAGAACGGATGGGAGGGCAAGATGAGAGGAGGGAAAATGGGTGAGAGGTAGTACAATAGTCCTGAAAAGAGATTAAGGTAGTTAGTTCCAGGTGGTGGCAGTAGTGATGGAGAAATGTGAAAGTGAGTTTTGGAGGGAGAATCAACACGACTTGCCTCAATGACTAAAATAGGGGAGTGAAAAGGTAGGACTCAAATATAGTGGGGGCTAGCAACATTAGCAACTACACATTCAGGTGCAAATGTCAAGTAAGCATTTAGATACTAAAAAACACCAGGGCTCAGAGGAACAGTAATAAGTTTGGGAGTCACCAATAGAAATCTACAAAGTAGTTTTTAGATAGAAAATGGGGTTTGGAATCCCAGATCTGCCACTTACTAGCTTCAATCCTTAGGAAAATTGTTTGAGCCTTAGTTTTCTCATCTATAAAATGGGGATAAAAATACTTTCTTTTTCACAAGATTGTCTAGATCAGGGGTTACTAAATGTTTTCTGTAAAGGGCCAGATAATAAAGATTTTAGGCTTAGGGGCCATCAGGTCTCTGTCACAAACACTCAACGCTGTCACTGTAGCACGGAAGCATAAATACTATGCTAACAAATGAGCTGGACTGTGTTCAAATAAACTGTACTTACAAAAATAAAGGCCATAGTTTTGCCAACCCATGGTTTAGGACAGCACTTGTCAAAGTGCAGTTCCCAGACCAGCAGCGTCAACATCACCTGGGAGGTTGTCAGAGATACAAGTTCAAGACCTCACCCCAGATTTACTGAATCTGAAACTCTGGGGGTGGAGTGCCTAGAAATCAGTATTGTAATAAACCCTCCAAGCGATGCAGGCTAAAGTTTGAGAGTCACTGGTCTAGAAAATAAATAAACATAAAGTGACTAGTTACTATTATTATTATAGTTAACCTGGCTCCTAGAAGTTTAGAGTATAGCTTCTAAAGATAAAATGGAATGCTGGGTAATTATGGTAGATCAAACAAAAGAGAGATAACAATCTCTGTTTAAGTACAAAGTGGGCTTGGGTGAGGATACTTCAGAAATTAAAGGTTATTTTTATATACTCTTTATTCCAAAGAACTCCGCTACTTTCTCATATACTAAGATAGATCTAATTTTGTCATCTTCGCACTCCACTTACTAAAATGAACAGTAAAATTTCAGCTATGTATCTTCAATGTGACTTCCAATAGAAAGGCTATAAACCAATTAACTTCCAGATTCCTAATGGCAGACAAGCTATTACTATAACTAATGTACTTTATTTACATGAACAGAGAATAAAACAAGTTTATCAAATGCCATCATTACTTTAACAGAATATTTCAGCCGCTGGAAAGGTTTAGCATCAAAGGGAGAAGTTAAAATATAAAGGGCTGTCTACACATAAAATATACCACCACCCATTTTTTATTGTTTTATTACTGCTATTAGAAACTAGACAAAGATCTGCCTACTTGTCTCAAATTAGATAAAAAAATTATGGATGGATATAACAGGTCATGCCCATCACCACCACTGTGTTCATGCCAACAGGCCTTTGCAAAATTCCATATGAAAAACCAAAATAAAATCTGTACACAAATGGCTAACAGCCTTGCAAGGAGCTAACAGGAAAGTGCAAGGACCAGAGAAGAAGTCCTCTCTCAGAAATGAGAAGACCAGTTTCCATGACTGGAAAGAAATCCAATAAGGCAAGTAGTGCACAATATTTAAAAGGTAAAGGCAATACGTGTGATCTGCAAAGGGAGCAGCAAAATCAGGGAGGTTCAACACAGAAAAATGAGGTAAACCCACTGGTATCCCAAGGAACTTACTACTGGAAACCTAGGAGCGAGAAATATCTGGAGAATCAAACAGGAAGGCCATCAGTTTAATTCAGGTAAACCCAGGAAAATCTCTGCCCAGCCAATGGGAATTAAATGGTGAAACCAAGGCAAGAAGTAGGCTGAAACAACTTGGGGCCATCTGGGGCCTGAAAACAATTTGCTTATTGATTTGCAAAAGATCTAAGCCATAAATGTATTTGTTCAGATTATATATTTTATTACTAAAATGTATATGAAGATACAATTTTGAGATACCAAAGAAGATGCAATTATGAGATACAAAAGATTACTGACTTTGCTCAACCAGAAGGACAGTGTTTGACCTTGAATCTGAAATTAATAATAAACTACTCACAAGTTATATAATATTGATAGTACAATGGTTCTATGGTTCTAACTTTGAGAATTTTAGAAATTCATGTGAAAATTCACAAAAGTTAAACATGAAGACTATTCAACTGGCTACGAGCATCACAAAATAAAAGAACTAGGGCAGCACATGTGGCCTTCTATTTTTAGTCAGGAAGATTCCATTACTTGGAGATCCTCTTTCCAACCCCAACATCTTGCAAGAAATAAAACTTGGAAGAGATCAGTAACTTAAAAAAAATCTAATACTAGCCCCGATATTCTCTTGGTGCAGCTGCACAATTCTATGTCAAGATTATATGAAATTAAACCAACCAAAATTTTAATCCCATATTTTGTCCTTTCTTGTCATGCAATCATTGGTATGAAAGACATATTAAATAACATCTGAAAGTTTAAACCCAGAGCTTTCCAAATTTGTGTGTTTTTAAGAACCCTTTTAAAGGTAAATTAATAACAACATAATTGTTATATGTTATTATTAACATATAATTAACAGATAATAACATAATTGTTTTACTATTATGTATTAGGTTGGTGCAAAAGTAATTGCGGTTTCAGACCGTGAATTTTAAATCATTATAACTAGCCTCAAACACATCTTTATTAATCAAAATAAGAACCATTACAATCAACACGTTTTTGCCAATGAGAAATAGGTTTGTTTATTTCTGTAGCATAAAAAACTGTGCTTCAAGATTCGAAAAACTCTTAGAAAGCATTTTCTACATCCTACTGGTTGTGGAAGCATTTTCCCTGCAAAAAGTTGTAGAGACGCTTGAAAAAGTGGTAGTCAGCTGGGGAGAGGTCAGGTGAATATGGCAGATGAGGCAAAACTTAGTAGCTCAATTCATTCAACTTTTGTTGTTGTTTTGTTTTGTTTTTTTATTTCCGCATATTATGGGGGTACAAATATTAAGGTTACGTATATTGCCCATGTCCTCCCTCCCCCCTTCCACCTACCCAACACCTGATAAATGTTATTCCTATATGTCCACTTAAGTGTTGATCCGTTAATACCAATTTGCTGGTGAGTACATGTGGTGCTGGTTTTTCCATTCTTGAGATACATCACTTAGTAGAATGGGTCCCAGCTCTATCCAGGAAAATACAAGAGGTGCTATATCACCATTGTTTCTTAAAACTGTTCATTCAACTTTTGAAGCATTGGTTGTGGAACATGCAGTCAGGCATTGTCATGTAGAACTGGGCCCTTTCTGTTGACCAAAGCCAGCTGCAGGCATTGCTGTTTTAGGTGTTTCTCATTGACTTGCTGAGCATACTTGTCAGATGTAAGGGTTTCGCTGGGATTCAAAAGCTACAGTGGATCAGACTGGCAGCAGACCACCAAACAGTGACCATGACGTTTTTTGTGGCTCAAGTTTGCCTTTGGGAAGTGCTTTGGAGCTTCTTCTGGGTCGCTGGTTGTCGTACAAAATCCACTTTTTATAGCCCATCACAATCTGATCGAGAAATGGTTTGTTGTTGTTGCGTGCAAGAAGAGAACACATTTCAAAACTGCGTTTTTTATTTTCGGTCAGCTCATGAGGCAACCACTTATTGAGCTTTTTCACCTTTCCAATTTGCTTCAAATGCCCAATGACCCATGGAATGGCTGATATTCAGTTCTTTGGCAACTTCTCCTGTAGTTATAAGAGGATCAGCTTCGATGATTGCTCTCAATTGGTCGTTGTCAACTTCCAATGGCTGACCACTGTGCTCCTCATCTTCAAGGCTCTCGTCTCCTTTGCAAAACTTTTTGAACCACCACGGCACTGTATGTTCATTAGCAGTTCCTGGGCCAAATGTGCTGCTAATGTTGCGAGTTGTCTCTGCTGCTTTATGACCCATTTTGACCTCGAATAAGAAAATCACTTGAATTTGCTTTTTGTCTAACATCATTTCCATAGTCTAAAATAAATATAAACAGCAAGTAACAAGTCATTACCAAAAAATCATAAAGCAAGAGATGCGCATTAAAATGATGTGTAACATAACCACATTTAAGAATGTATTCCAATATCAAACAGCAAATTACAACACTGCTAAATCCACAATTACTTTTGCACCAACCTAATAAATATGTTCACAAAAACCTAGATACAGATTTCATATTCGTATACCTCTAAATTTAAAACAGCTCTTAACACTTAAACCAATTTACAAAATAACCACAAACAAAAGTATAAAACCAGTAACATTTATACTAACAACCTAAATTCAGCGTGAAGAGAGATGTTCATTTTCAAAACAAGGTAAGTACAGCACAGGTTCAGCATGATGATGCTACTAAGGACCCTGTGATTTTTCTTTGAACCACTTTTCTCTGCTTGAACTCCTGCAAAACCATACAGCAGCCCATCAGGCCATGGGGCTGTGCCTAACCTTAACATTTACCTATTACAGCCACCTCTGTTCTTTCCTCTTTCACCCAAGGTAACGAAGACAGCACCATTTAGTGCCAATGTTTCTGGCTTTATTATGTATGTTTTATAATGAAAGTAAGACGCATTATTTTTATATTTTATAATTTTATACTTTATATTATTTAATTATATACATTATATATTATGAGCATAGTTTAATAACTTATCATTTATACTTTGTCATACCTTATAATATTTATGTACTTTATAATTCAATAAAATATATTCAAATACATGGCTGTACCTGTTCTTAAATACATACCCTAATGATTTTTTTTTAATTCTAAGCTAAAGTTTTAAATACTGTTTTTAATTCTAAGCTAAAGTTTTAAATACTGGTTTTAAATACTGTTGAGTTATAGTTTCTTTTCCTGCCATTCCTAAAGACACTAAGTAAAAGAAATACCAGAGTTCAGCTTTACTAGCCTAACAAACCATACAGACTTTATCAGTCTTATAAAATTTTATGCTATTACTTTTTCCTACTCATATTAAACATCTCCACAGTTAAATATGCTTATTAAATTTGTTAATTGATAATAATTAATGCTGAATGCATGCTTGGATATAGTTACGCCAGTATGTACTTTTGTTTTAATGCCAGTAGTTAGAGCATCGTCTGGGAACTTTTTAGAACTGGAAACTGAAGGTAGATTCCAGCCTAAGGCACCCACCATAAAACAGTCCCTTGCAGCTGGGAGCCTCTGGGCACATGTTTCTGCCTTTCCCTCAGATACTGCAGTCAAGATGCTACCACAGGCCGGGTGGTGGCTCACGCCTGTAATCCTAGCTCTCTGGGAGGCCGAGGTGGGCGGATCATTTGAGCTCAGGAGTTCCAGACCAGCCTGAGCAAGAGCGAGACCCCATCTCTACTATAAATAGAAAGAAATTAATTGGCCAACTAATATATATAGAAAAAAAAAAAAAATTAGCCGGGCATGGTGGCACATGCCTGTAGTCCCAGCTACTTGGGAGGCTGAGGCAGCAGGATTGCTTGAGCCCAGGAGTTTGAGGTTGCTGTGAGCTAGGCTGACGCCATGGCACTCACTCTAGCCTGGGCAATAAAGTGAGACTCTGTCTCAGAAAAAAAAAGAAAAAAGAAAAAAGAAAATATACATTTCTAAATGAATAGCGTGAGCCACACATTCCTGCGGGGCCTCTGTCAGTGGATAGGTGTCCGTGACAGTCCTCCCGCAGCTTGCGGTAGCTAAACATTTACGAGAGGAAAATCATTCATTTCCCTAATGATCGTAGATGAGTCTGCTGAATATTTTATAATGTCGTTGAAACATATAAAACACCCTTCCTACTTAACATAGCCGACCGCAAAGTTTCTCCCAGGCACGAACTAGTTAACATCATGAGTTTCCCAATGTAATAGAGGGAATGGCCTAGGGAGANGGTAGCTAAACATTTACGAGAGGAAAATCATTCATTTCCCTAATGATCGTAGATGAGTCTGCTGAATATTTTATAATGTCGTTGAAACATATAAAACACCCTTCCTACTTAACATAGCCGACCGCAAAGTTTCTCCCAGGCACGAACTAGTTAACATCATGAGTTTCCCAATGTAATAGAGGGAATGGCCTAGGGAGAGGAGGGGAAAAATAGGACAGAAAGATTTTCTGTCCTTTTAAAACTTCCCCCCATGATTTTGGAAACTTGTAGTCTTGCCTCTATCCCCAAGACGAGTGAAATCTTTTCTTAGAACTCCCAAGCGGTTCGCAGCCCCATAGGCCTTGTTTTTGGCAGAGCTGGGACCACTGAAATGATTAGCCACAATAATGGCTAAAGCGGAGAATCCTCCCTTTAAAAGCTCTGTATTTATTGGGTTTTGTGATTCTTGGGTTTTCTGATTCTAAGATAGGAAGGCTTTCTCATCTATCATCTCTCCCCCCCTTCTTTCTCTCTCTTCTTCCTGCTGCCCTTTCTTTCTTCTTCTTCTTCTTCTTTCTTTAATGCATTGATATTTATAATAGCAAAAGATTAGAAACTACCTAAACACCCATAAATAAGGTATTGGATAGACAAATTATAAGACATACATTCAATAAAATACTATATAGAAAGTGTGAAAAAGAATGAAGTAGCTCTGTATAAACTGATACAGAACAATCTCCAAGCTATATTGTCAAATGGAATAAACAAGGGAGAGAAAAATAGTGTAAATAGTAAGCTACCGTTGTGTACAGGATGTGTAGGGGAACAATGTGTATGAACTTGCTTGTGTTTGTGTTTACATAGAATATTTCTGAAAGTTACTGCTTCTAGATAAGGAAATTCAGTGCCTAGGGGGAATGCTTTTTCTATATGCTCTTTTGTATCTTTGTGCCATGAACACATGTTTATGTGTTGGTATTCAAAAAATAACAAAAACCTTCAAGAGAAAGAAAAGGCTGGCTAAAAGAATTGTTTTCACCACGGGGAGCCCCCTACCTGGGAGGGCAATAGGGACTTCATGGGCTGGTTTCCCTTTTGGGAGTCTGTTCTACTTCTTTTTTTTTTTTTTTTTTTTTTTTAATCTTTTTCTTTTTTTTTCTTTTATTTCATCATATTATGGAA
>VSMD01094451.1:0-16394 GCA_008750895.1 Mirza zaza
TTAAGGTATCTCCATATTGCTTTCCACAGAGGTTGAACTAGTTTGCAGTCCCACCAGCAGTGTAGGAGTGTTCCTCTCTCTCCGCATCCACGCCAGCATTTGTTATTTGGAGACTTTTTGATAAAGGCCATTCTCACTGGAGTTAAGTGATATCTCATTGTAGTTTTGATTTGCATTTCCCTGATGATTAGAGATGGTGAGCATTTTTTCATATGTTTGTTGGCCATTCTTCTGTCTTCTTTAGAAAAGTTTCTGTTCAAGTCCTTTGCCCACTTTTTAATAGGGTTATTTGATTTTTTCTTGCTGATTTTCGTGAGCTCTAAGTATATTCTAGTTATCAGCCCTTTATCGGATGAGTAGGATGCAAAAATTTTCTCCCATTCTGTAGGTTGTCTGTTTACTTTCATGACTATTTCTTTGGCTGGAAGGGCACTAATTTCATTCATAAGAGTTCTGTCCTTGTGATCTAATCACCTCCAAAGGCCCCACTTTCTAATACCATGGCCTTGGAGGTTAGGTTTTCAAATATGAATTTTGAGGGTAAACAAACTTTCAGACCATAGCATTCCACTCCTGATCTTCCAAAATTTATGTCCTTTTTGCATGCAAAATGAATTAATTCCATCCCAATAACTTCAAAATTCTTGTTTCATCATCAGCACAAAAGTCAAAGTCCAAAATCTAATCTAAATATCATTTATATTAGTTATAGGTGACACTCAAGGTATAATTCATCCTGAGGCAAACTGCTCTCCAGCTGTAAACCTGTGAAACCAAATATGCTATGTGCTTCCAAAATATAGGGGTGGGACAGGCATAGGGTAGACATTCCCATTCCAAAGGGAAGAAATTGAAAAGAAGAAAGAAGTAATAGGTCCTGAGCAAGTCCTAAATCCATAGGGCAAATACCATTTGACTTTAAGGCTCAAGAACAATCCTATTTGGCTCAATGCTCTGTCTTCAAGGCCCACTGGGGAAAGGGTTCTGCCTTTTGAACTCACTGGGGCTGAGGTCCCACATTTTGGATCCATTTGGGGCAGGGGTCCTGCCTTCTGGATACAATGGGGTGGGGGTCCTATCTTCTGCACACATTGAGGAAGTAGTCTTGCCCCCACAGCTTTGCCACTCAGGCTGCCCTATGGCTTTGGAGGCCCCAACTCCATGACAGCTTTGTGCCCAAATCATGCATCCACAGCCTCTTTGGGCTAGAATCATGCTTATAATTTTTTTTTAATTTCAAAATATTAAGGGGGTACAAATGTTTTTGTTACATGGTTTAAGTCAGGGCTATAAATGTGCCCATCACCCAAATAGTGTTCATTGTACCCGTTAGATGGGTTTTTACTCCCTCCTCCTCCCTGCCTTCTGCTTTATTTCCAATGACTTCTACTTCCCTCTATGCATTTGTGTGCCCATCAGTTAGTTCCAATTTATTAGAGAGTAAATGTGGTGTTCGTTTTTCCGTTCTTGAGATATTTTGCTTAGGATATTGGTCTCTAATTCTTTCCAAATTTTTGCAAAAGGCATTAATTCATCCTTTTATGGCTGAGTAGTACTCCATCTATATCTTATATAGATAAGATATAGATCTATCTATCTATATAGATAGATAGATTGATAGATATAGATATATATAAAGACCACATTTTGTTAATCCATTCATGAATTGATGGGCACTTTGGTTGATTCCAGATATTTGCAATTGTGAACTGTGCTGCAATAATCATTTGAGTGCACCTGTTTTTTTGATAAAATGACTTCTTTTTCTTTGGGTAAAATCCCAGTAGTGAGATTGTTGGATCAAATGGTTAGGTATACTTTCAGTTCTCTGAGAAGTCTCCCTACTGTTTTCCATAGGGTTTGTACTAATTTGCAGTCCTACCAGCAGTGCAGAAACATTCCTTTCTCTCTGCATTCATGCCAGCACCTATTGTTTCCGGACTTTTTAATAAAAGCCATTCTAACAGGAGTAAAGTGATATCTCATTATGGTTTTAATTTGCATTTCCTTGATGATTAGTGATTTTGAGCATTTTTCGTGTGTTTTTTGGCCATTTATCTATATTCTTTTGCAAAATTCTGTTCATGTCTTTTGCTCATAGTTTAATGGAGTTGTTTGTTTTTTTCTTACTGATTTGTTTGAGTTCTTTGTAGATTCTAGATATTAGCCCTTTATTGGATGTGTAGATTGGGAATACTTTCTCTTATTCTGTAGGTTGTATATTTGCTCTGTTGATTATTTCATTAGCTGTATAGAAGCTTTTTAATTTAATCAAGCCCCATTTATTTATTTTTGTTATTGCTGTCATCACTATTGGGGTCTTAGTCATAAATTCTTTGCTTAAACTAATATGTAGAAGAGTTTTTCTGACATTTTCTTTCAGAATTCTTATGGTTTCATGCCTCATATTTAAGTCTTTTTCCATCTTGAATTAATTTGTGTTAGTGGTGAGAGATAGGGGTCCTATTTCATTCTTCTTCATTGGCTCTCCAATTTTCCCAGCACCATTTATTGAATAGAGCCTCTTTTCCCCAGTGTATATTGTTGTCTGCTTTGTCAAAGATCAGTTGGCTATAGGTAGATGGTTTTATATCTGGGTTCTCTATTCTCTATTCCATTGGTATATGTCTCTGTTTTTGTACCAATCCCATGCTGTTTTGGTTACTATGGCCTCATAGTATAGTTTGAAGTCTGGTAATGTGATGTCTCCAGCTTTGTTCTTTTTGCTTAGGATTGCTTTGGCTATTTGGGTTTTTCTGGTTCCAAATGAAGTGTAAAATTAATTTTTTATAGGTCTGTGAAATATGCTATTAATATTTTGATGAGGATTGCATTGAATCTGTTAATCACTTTGGGTAGAGTGGACATTTTAATAATGTTGATTCTACTGATCCATGAACATGATGTTTTTCCATTTATTTGTGTCATCTGCAATTTCTTTCCACAGTGTTTCATAGTTCCCCTTTTAGAGATCTTTTACCTGATTCGTTAAGTATATTTCTAGGTATGTTCTTTTCTTTTGGCTATTGTGAATGGTATTGAGTCTTCAATTTGACTCTCAGCTTGAATGTTATTGGTATATAGAAATGCTACTGACCTGTGTTCATTGATTTTATAACCTGAGACTTTGTTGAATTTATTTATTAATTCCAGGGGACTCTAGGTGGAGCCTTTGGGGTTTTCTAGATACAAGATCATATCATCAGCAAAAAGTGATAGTTTGACCTCCTCTTTCCTGATTTGGATAGCTTTTATTTCTTTCTCTTGCCTGATTGCTCTGGCTAGGACTTCCAGTCCTATGTTGAATAGAAATGGTGACAGTGGGCACCCTTGTCTTGTTCCAGTTCTTAGAGGGAATGTTTTCAACTTTTCTCCATTCAGTATGATATTGTCTGTGGTTTTGTCATATATGCTTTTATAATTTTTGGATATGTTCCTTCAATGCCTAGTTTTTTTGAGGGTTTTTATTGCAAAAGGGTGCTACATTTTGTCCAATGCTTTTTCTGCATCTGTTGAGATGATCACATGGTCTTTGTTTTTGCTTCTGTTTATGTGGTGAATCACATTTATTGATTTATGTATGTTGAACTATCCTTGTATCCCTGGGATGAAGCCCACTTGGTCATGGTGGATTATTTTTTTGATGTGCTATTGAATTCAGTTTGCTAGTATTTTATTAAGGATTTTTAAATCTATATTCATAAGGGATTTTGGTCTGTAGTTTTCTTTTTTTGTTTTGTCTTTTCCTGGCTTTAGTATCAAGGTTATACTGGCTTTGTAGAATGAGCTGGGAAGGATTCCCTCCTTCTCAATATTATGGAATACTTTCTATAGTAAGGGTACCAGAAATTTCTTTGTAGGTCTGGTAGAATTCAGTTGTGACTCCATCTTTTCTGGGGCTTTTTGTTGTTGTTGTTGTTGGAGGACTTTTTATTACCACTTCAATTTTGTTGTATGTGCTGATGATTCTAGCAGACTGGAGAGTCATAGGAGTTATCCTGCTCCAGTGCCTCCACCGAACATTGCCCTAATGGGGACTCTTTGTGGTGGCCCCACATTTACTAGGGCTTTTGTCCTTGACCTTTGATGGGAAGGGCAGCATTGATAATTTCAGAATTGCGTCTGCAATCATTCTTTCATTGTCTTGGGAAATAGGTCGGGTTTTTGTTTAATTTCTTTATCAGATGGCTATTTGGCCACATCCTTCATATTCTCTCCCAAACAGGCTCTTTCATTCTTTTCAATATGGGTAGGTTGAGAATGTTTGAAATCTTTAATTTCTGCCTCCCTTTTGATGCACAAGTCCATTTTAAAATCATTTCTCTCTTCACACATTTTACTATAAGCAGTCAAGAGAAACAAGGCCACTCTCCTTCAACACTTTGTTTAACAATTGCCTCAGTCAAATACCCAATTTCATTGCTCATAAGTTTTACTTTCCACAAAACCTAGGACATGCACCAGCCAAGTTCTTTGCCACTTTATCACAAGGACACCTTTCCTCCAGGGTCCAATAACATATTCCTCATGTCCGTCTGAGACCTCATCAGAATGACCATTGCCATCAATATTCTTACCAAATTCTGTTCAGGATGACTTAGGTATTTTATAAGAAGAATGAAGCTTTCTCTATTGCTCTCCTCTTTTCTTTCTGAGCCCTCACCAAAATTACGTTTAATGGTCCACTCACAGCAATTTAGGCTTTCTCTAGTACACATCGCAAAATGCTTACCGTCTTTATTCACTACTCAGTTCCAAAGCCACTTCCATATTTTTAGGTATTTGTTATAGCAATACACCACTTCTAGGCCTCAATTTCTGTCTTAATCTGCTCTGGTTGCTATAACAAAATGCAGTATTATAAACTGGGTAGCTTATAAACAACAGAAATTTATTTCTCACAGTTCTGCAGGCTAGGGGCCCTAAGATCAAGGCACTAGAATGGTTGGCATAAGCTATGCCTTGTAGTGTTTTTTGCAGTAGCAAAATATTGGAAACAACCCAAATGTCTATCAGTCTGAAACTTGTTGAATAAACTAAGATACATCCCCAAAATGTCGTACTTTGCAGCTTTAAAAAGAATGAAGACAATCTCTATGTTTTACTATGGTGTGACTGCTAGAAAAAAATGTAAGCCAAAAAGCATGTTTAGGCAGGAAATATATTATGCTACCTTTTACTGCAAGAAAGGGGGAAATGAGAGTACATGTAAATATTTGATTATTTTTCTTAAAAGAATACTGGAAGGAAAGATCAGAGGCTAATAAAAAGTGATTAGAGGGAAGTGGAGAAAGAGATTGAGGTGACAGGGATGGAAGGGACACTTTTCTGAGCACTTTTTCATGTTGCTTTGACTTTTGAACTATATAAATGTTTTACATATTTTAAAAATTTACATATTTAGCAAACCCTAAAGTAGAAACAATATGCTTATTATAAGCACATAGAAAATAGTTATCAAGTGACTTTTGAACACAGTACTCTGCCTGTGTATTATAATAACAAAAATCCCACAAAGAAATCTTAAACTTCATTTAGTCATTTCATTGTTAGTAGTAAAATTAGTATTATTATTTTGAAACTATTTTCTCTTTATCATAGGGCCTAGAAGTCATGATGTCCCGGTGATGCAATGATATTCCTAGCACTCAGATCTTGGTGTTTAATTATCATTTCTGACTAAAAGTAAATGGTACTATCCATCCCCTTCATTTTCTACTAGGTTGGTGCAAAAGTAATTGTGGGTTTAGACTGTGGATTTTAAATCATTATAACTAGGCTCAAATACATCTTTATTAATCAAAATAGGAACCATTACAATCAACACATTTTTGCCAGTGAGAAATAAGTTTGTTTATTCCTATAGCATAAAAATCTGTGTGGGATTCCACGAACTCTTGGAAAGTATCTTTTGCATCCTGCTGGTTTTGGAAGCATTTTCCCTGCAAAAAGTTGTTGAGATGCTTGAAGAAGTGGTAGTTGGTTGGCGAGAAGCCATGAATATGGCGGGTGAGGCAACACTTCACGGCCTAATTCATTCAACTTTTGAAGTGTTGGTTGTGCAATGTGCTGTCAAGCGTTGTCGTGGAGAAGAATTGGGCCCTTTCTGTTGACAAATGCCAGCTGCAGGTGTTGTAGTTTTCAGTGTGTCTCATTGATTTGCTGAGCATAGTTCTTAGATATAATGGTTTCGCCAGGATTCAGAAAGCTGTAGTGGATCAGACAGGCAGTGACCATGACCTTTTGGTGCAAATTTGGCTTTGGGAAATGCTGTGGAGCTTCTTGGACCAACCACCAAGCTGGTCATAGCCAGTTGGTGTATAAAATCCACTTTTCGTTGCATGTCACAATCCAATCAAGAAATGGTTTGTTGTTGTGTACAATAAGAGAAGATGACATTTCAAAATGATGATTTTTTTCCTTATTTTTGGTCAGCTCATGAAGCACCCACTTACTGAGCTTTTTCACATTTTCAATTTGCTTCAAATGCTGAATGACCGTAGAACGGTTGACCTTGAATTCTACAGCAACTTATCATGTGGTTGTAAGAGGATCAGTTTGGATGATTGCTCTCAATTGGTCGTTGTCAACTTCCGATGGCCGGCCACTGCTCTCCTCGTCTTCAAGGCTCTTATCTCCTTTGCAAAACTTCTTTTGCGCATACGTTCATTAGCGGTTCTTGGGCCAAATGGATTGTTGATGTTGCAAGTTGTCTCTGCTGCTTTACCACCCATTTTGAACTTGCATAAGAAAATCGCTCGAATTTGCTTTTTGTTTAACATCATTTCCATAGTCTAACCTAAATGTAAAATAAACAGCAAGTAATAAGTCATTGGCAAAAAAATAAAGTGAGAAATGCACATTAAAACAATGTATAACATAACTATATTTAAGAATGTATTCCAATATCAAATGGCAAATTTCAACAATGCTAAAACCTCAATTATTTTTGCACCGACCTAATACATTGTCACTTACTAGAACTCATATTAGGTGATGTACGTGATCCTCCTTCTCAATTGTTCTTTCAAAATTTATCTTGTGGTCTTTTTGTACTATATTATGGTAGAATTCCTCTATTTGATCCCTCAGCTCATTAATCTAGGATGTGTTTATATTTTATTCAGCATTGTTATGAGTCTCTCTTTTTAAGATTTTTGTAGTTGTTTTTTTTTTCTTTTTTTTAAGGCTAGTTAAGTGAAACAGTGGGAGTGGAGAAGGAACAAAGGAATCTGTAACTGGTTGTGATCAATTAGTTGCAAACACCACTGCACTCAGACCAGCCTGTAATTGGCTTTTGTTTCTTAGTAACTTATTCTTACTTGCTGTAAAATTCTCTCTTCCAGCTGAAGATTTTTTTTAGACAGGCTCTCACTTTATTGCCCAGGCTGGAGTGCAGTGGTATCATCAAAGCTCTCTGTAAGCCAAAACTCCTAGGCTCAAGCAATCCTCCTGTCTCAGCCTCCCTCAGTGTTAGGATTATAGGCATGAGCCACCGCACCTGGCCCCTCTGAAGTTTTATTTGTTTGATTAACTCTGCTTCCTCGGGTGTTCATTCTTCTGTTTCATTAGTGTCTCCCTTATGATCTTGATTTTCTTCTGGTGTTTTGTAAATTTCGACTGTGTGTTCCTTTCTGCATTTGAGTTCTCTCGAAATCCTCTCTGTGCACATGCTATTGTTGACCTATAACCAGTGACAAAGCTGCATGGGGAGTGTCCAGATGTCTGGATGTTAGGCCACTGGTCTCTTATTGGATCATCAGCCATGAAGGGTACTGATGCCTCTTGACCTAAGCATCCACATTCATTGCTCCCACGTGCATGATGACACTTCTGTCACCTTTTCCTTGGCATAAGAAGAGAAGCTGCTTCTTCTGCCATATCCCAATCAGAACCCCTTCAGCATCTAAGCCTGCCTCTTCAAACTTGGAGCTCCCCCTGGAATACCTCTGTCCTTTTTAAGAGTCCTCTCCTTTGCATGTTTTGGGATTTGCTTTCCTCCTTCAATCTGATCACATATGCCTTCTGACTTTCAGGCATCTTTCATAATTTTCACTAAAGTTGCCTTCTCCTGCTTTCCAAAATAGTTATGAGTTTTTAAAAGATATATTTTCTTAATTTTCTAGGGATCTGTTTGGGGAGACTGCAGTAAATGCATATGGTTCTCTTGATCCAAGATATGAACTTTTAGAAACTATAACCAGGCAATTAGGCAACATTGACAAAGATGTTCTTGGGTTCCCAGAGCAGAGATATGGAAAGTGCAAAATTAGAATCTAGACTATTTCCCATTAACAATTCTATGACTAAAAGGAAAAACTCTGGGGGTTCATGGTGTTCTTGCATCCCATTCCTGCCAAGAATTCATCTATTATCCATTATAACAGCAATGACTTGATCACCATTTATTGATTCTACTGTTGTCTGCAAACATTCAGATTCTGAGTGCTCAGAAACTAAATCAATCCTATTGATTGTAAGATGATAAATGATCCTGAGGCACAACCCATATACCTGATAACTGCCACCTTATCAAAGGAAGACATCTTTAAACAAGCTTTAATAGGAATGTTAAATGCTCTGCAGGTAAGAGCATAAGAATTACAAATGGGAAGTCGCCACTACTGTGAAATGAGATCAAATTCATTTGCAAGCTCATAGGGAGCCACGTGATAGAGGAGAAATTGCACATAAAAAGTAGCAGAGGTAACAAGAATACTCAGACTGCTCTGCTTCCCCCAGCTCCTTTGAGAAGGAACGATGGACAGTATCTCCGACCACCTCCTGCCTGGTTCCTCACCCTACCAAAGGCAAGAATGGGAACTTTAGTGTTAAGGAATTCTTGACTTAGTTTCTGGAGGTATTGGGGCCTGTGTGAGCCCCAGGACTTACATGTCCCTAACCCCTGCCACTTTGGCTTCATCCCAGCTTGTGGGAGGTGGTGCTCCACAGTGGCCTAGGGCATGCGAAGTTGCCACATCAAGGTGCTGCTTTTACCTGGAACATCAATTTTGCTAGAAAACTTCAGGGGGAAATGAAACCGCCACAATTTTATGTAAACAAAGAAACATAGACATATTATGAAGCAGAAGGCATTATCAATATTAATTTTTAAGATCAAATATGCGATATCCAAGAAATGTTAGAATTGTGGAGAGTGGCTTTAGGCTGTCTCCACATTCTTCATAGTATTTATCTGATTCTCCTCTTACCTTTCTTTCTTGAAAGTTTCACTGGAAGAGTTTGGGAAGCCATGTTTGTAGGAGCATGTCTGTAGTATAAACAGACTCGTTTTGTATCCATCGCACCTCTCCTCCTTCATCTTGCCTTCCTGTCTTACAGCCGCTGGAAAGCTAAAAACTACATTTCCCAGACTTCTTTGCAGCCAGGGTTCCTAATTCCTCCCAAGGTAATGTACCAGTTTGTGACTATCTGAAACCGAAACCAGGACAGTCTGCCTGATCTTCCTTTTGTCTGTGACATCTGGGCCGGTGCTGTGGTGGTGCCTATCTGCTTGGCTAGGGACCTTGAGCCCCCTGCAAAGGCAGTAGAAAGAGCATGGATGAAGACCCCATTCCCAGTCTGGCACCCACAGCCCTTTGTGGCCCGGCCCCTGCCTACCTTCCTGAGATTATTCTCTTGCCATTCAGGGAAATACTGCAAATCCATTCACTTGGAACTATCCGGGCTGCGAGTCTGTTGTCAGGTTCCAGGAGAGAGAGATGAGGGTCTTAACCAGCCATGGTCATCAGATCGAAGAGAGTGAATAGATCCCAGAGGTGTTTAGGAGACAGGGTCAACTGAACAAGGTGACAAAATCGTGACAGGGCCTGGTCAATTCCTAAGTCAGTGATATAGGAAGAGCAATAAGTTTGGAGGAAACAGCAAATTTAACACTGGAAATGCTGAGTTGAATTTTGTGAAGAAAATCCCGGAGTAGAGATGCCTACTGGACCAATGAAATACAGACCTAGAACTTGGAGGAGATAGTTGGTCTTGGAAGCTGGATTTGAAAATCATAACCTCATGCAAATTGAAATGACAGGTCCTCTCATGTAAATGACTTGGCGGGCTTTTGGCTGTACATCTCCCACATTCTTTTTAAGCGAATGATATCACTTTGCATCTGAGCTGAGCTAACTGCTCAACTGTGTTTTGTTTTGTTTTGTTTTGTTTTGTTAAGGAAAGAACACATAGTTGCAGAGTTAAGGCAGCATCTCAGTAAGGCGTTTTCTCCAAAAACCACTCTTAAAATTTAAGCTGCCAAAGAAGTATTAAGGCCAGAACCTGAAAAGAACAAAGAAATGAAAACGAGAAAATTTGTTTTATTTTATTATTCATTTAAACGATTTATTGTGGAACATTTTGAACATATACAAATATAAAGTGTTGCTTTATGCAATTTTGACATGCCCAAGGGGTAAATAATGTGTGTGGGCCAAGTGTGGTGGCTCACACCTCTAATCCAAGCACTTTGGGAGGCTGAGGCAAATTGCTTGAGCTCAGGAGTTCAAGACCAGTCTGGGCAACATAGAGAGACCCCAACCCTATAAAAAATTTAAAAATTACCCAGTCATGGTGGTGTGCACCTGTAGTCCTAGCTGCTTGGGAGGCTGAGGCAAGAGAATTGCTTGAGTCCAGGAGTTCAAGGCTATAATGAACTATGATGGTGCCATTGCACTCCAGCCTAGGCAGCAGAGGGAGACCCTGTCTCCAAATCAAAAAGAAAAAGGAAAACAAAGAAAAGAAAATGCTTGTAGTCAGAGGGAAGGGATAAACATTGATTTAGTGTGCCTAGGCTTAGGTTATATGTGTGCTTTCAAGCAAGCTTCCCAATAACTTGGCTCTTTAGGGACCATGATCAATTAGTCAATCAACTATTTAATCAATCAAATGCTCATTGAACTTGGAGCCAAGCACTTGGCCATGCAGAACAAGATCAGGCTAGACTGCAGGTAGACCATGTTCCCCTAGAACTGGAGAAAAGGCAGCTACTGTGTGGCCACTCCTCTTCCTCTAAGCCCTGAACCTTGCAGGAGCAGGTCAAATGCTCCAAGAGGTTTCTGACCTCAGAACTAGCCTGTCTTTGGGGGACTTTACAGTCCCCTCCCTAGTAACTGCTACTAGTCCCTGTTGGGCCATTCTAAATAAACAGTCTCAGAAAGAAGAGTGCCTTTGAAATGCAAACACACATCACAAAGCCTTCCTCAGCTGCACCGTCCCTCCCTCCCTGCCAGCCACAGGGATGCAGCCCCGACCTCGCCCAAGTCTGAAGCCAAAACAACGAATGGTAGCAGTCGGCAAATTGAAATCATTTATGGTTATTTGACTGTTCATTTTAACTTTTCATTATGGAAAATTTCAAATATACATAAAAGTAGAAAAAATAGCATAACAAATCCTCGTGTATTCTTCACCCACGTCCATTCCTTATTTTTAAGCAAATTCCAGAGCACTTACCACTTCATTAGGAAATCGTTCAGTATATATCTCTAAAATATAAGAATTCTTTTATTAGAAGCATAAGCACAATACCATTATCACACCTAAAAATTCTTAGTAATGGTCTAATATCATCGAATACCTGTTTATTTCACCAGTTGGTGCTTTTCTACCAAAATAAAAGTAGTGCATTTCCATTAACTTTCTCTTTCCTCTCCTGGTGCAGAATCAGCCCCAGGTTGCTGAGGTACCAGCAACCGCCTCCATCCCCGGGCACCAGGTACCACCTCCAGCCCCAGCTAGGATTGGTGTCCTCCTTCCGTCCCTCCCTGTGTGACTCTGGCCCAGGGTGGTCCTTTATTCCCTTACCTGGGATAGTTCATTACGTTTAAGGGAAATTCTGAGCTGTTTTCATAGCTCTCAAGCTGCACAGAAAACAATTATAACAAATTTGAAATCCCAGCCCTGACTCCAAGATCCCTCCAGGGTATTCATTATTTTATTAATGTTTTTGTTGTGGACTTTAAGAATTGAGTCCTTTACTTAAAAGGCATCCTTGGGTTGCGTTTTTTACTAACAACCCAAAATGCAATTCCAAATGCTGAAATACAAACGGACGCTGTTCAGAACAGCTTTCTAGCCAAAGCCTCCTGCTGTCCCGCTGGGGAGGCGGTTGAAAAGAAAACTCCACCCAGTGGTCTTGTTCACGAAACTGAAATGTTTACTGGGCATCAACGACATGCGTACCTGGCATTGCATACGCGTGCGTTCAGGGACCTCATACTCTAGTCAAGGGAAGACATTTGCTCAAATCTGATGACTAATACTCACAGGCAATCAGGAGCTAAAGGAGCAGCTCAGAACACGGTCAGTGTGTTCCCTCCAGCCGTGGGCAGATCCTGGAGGACGTGTCAGGAACTGTGCCAGGAAGGCAGAGAGAGGAGGGGTCGAGAGCAAGAACAAGGAGGACTCTGGAGGATGAGCAGGCCCTGCTGGCTGGAGCAGAGGCAGCGAGGGGGATGGGAGACAGTGAAGCTGGGAGAAGTGCTGGGTCTCAGGTCCTAGTTGTGGGGTGAGGCTTGGTGAAGGCCAGAGCTGTCAGGCACAGCAGCTGTTCTGCAAGGCAGATGCCAACGTCCAAAGGCTGGCACCAGGTCCAACGCCAGGGCATGCAGAACCCAGCAAGGGGGAAGGTGGGGACAGGTCTGAGGCCAGGTCAAGGTGGGAAGAGAGACTTCAGGAGGACCAGATTGGGGTGAAGTTAGAGAACTGCCCTCTCACTCTCTACTCGGCCAGGAACATGGCAGCCTTTCCAGTCGTTCCTGCTGCCCTTGAGCTCCACCTGGTTCCACGGCCCTCTGGTCCTCTTGCTGACCCCTGCTGGCCCAGACCTTGCCCACATCCCCTGTGTTTGCTCTTTAGTCTCCTACCCAGTGCTCCTCGCTCCTGCTTTCTCTGAAGCCCTGGAAGCCAGACCTAATTGACCCTTCTTCTCCCATCCTTGACCGACCGTGGACTCCTTGCTTTCTGGACCTCAGACACTTTCCCTTGTCTCTCCACTTTTGCCCTCCTTTCTGACCTCGACTGCTGCCTGCCTTTCTGAAGTCCTTCCCCTACCTCAGCTCACTTACTCACAAACCCAGACTGTGTAATTAGATTTAAAAATGCAACTTCAAATCTGCTCAGAGTGAATTTTAATAAGATGATGGTATTTGGCGTGGTAAGAAAATGGGACTGTGGAGTGGTCAGTGCATGGCCAGTCCATGGCATCTTGACAGCCACCCATGAGGCTCTGGCTTCCAGTGCCACCCTGGGGTTATCTGGAGAGAAATAAGGACCTAAAAGTACTATTTCAAGTGCACAGGAAGGAAAGTTGTTTTTCTTAAATTAATCTGGTTTGTAAAATAGGAGCCTCTGAGCCAGATAACATCTTAGATTTCTTCCAGCTTAAAAATTTATATTTGTTGTCTTGCTTTTGCTAAATTGGATAGCTTGAATAAATTTCAATTTTTCAGAAACGAACTGGGTTTTGTGTAACTTTTTATCCCCACATCAAATGATTCTTGGCTTTAATGAGTTCACTCATGCTACAATTTGCATCTGATTGTCTACAACATTTTCCAAGAAGTGGCAGAAATCAAAGCTGCCCCTGCTGCAAAATCAACCTTGTGTTACATGGCAACCATTGGCTCTGAGTTCCAGGACACTAGGGTTCTAACTCTGCTCAGCCTTGAGTGAGCAGTGGGCTCAGTGGAGACATTTCTTAGAGACTAGCCTATCTGTGTGCAGAGTTGGGTACCTCTTACCCACACCAAGGTTTCTGTAGCTGAGAAAATTCTGGAAGTCATGTTACAAACTAAAGTGAGATTCAAAACCAAGGGAAACCCTAAAAAACCAGGTCGCCAATATTGCTATACAAGTCAGGATATTTTCAATTGTTTAAGTGACAGAAACCAAACATAGAATTTTTAAAACAAAACAAAGGAATTCATTGGTTCACATAGCCAATAAGTCCAGGGAGTGTATGGCTTCAGGTATGGCTGAATCAGGAGCTCATATAATATCTACAGGAAACTTTCTCCCCTTATCTTGTCTTTACTTTCTTCCGTGTGGGCTTCATTCAGAGATAGGCAAATATGACCACTAGCAGTTTCAATTTTTTATTCCGCCAGCTTAAAACCAGAGGAAAAGCTACTCTCTCTCTCTCTTATTTTTTAATAGTTAGAGCTTTCTTGGGATACAATTCACATATTAAACAGTTTACAATTCACTTAACATATACAAGTATACAAGTCAATCATTTTTAGTATATTCACATTATGCAACCATTATCACGATCAATTTGGAAAATTTTCATCACCCTGAAACAAAATCCCATACTCTTTAGCAGTCATTCCTCATTTCTCCCAACTCCCACCCACCCAGCCCTAGACAACTACCAATCTAATTTTTGTTTCTACATCTTTGCCTATTCTTTGCCACGTGGTCCTTTGTGACTTTCACTTCTTTCACTTAGCTTAGGGTTTTCAAGGTCCCTTCATGTTGTATCAGGTATCAGTACTTTGTTCCTTTTTGTTGCCTAAATAATATTAATGTTTCATTGTGTGGATGTACAACATATAGTTTAACCATTCATTAGTTGATGAACATTTGGGTTGCTTCTACCTTTTCGCTATCGTGAGCAATGCTGCTATAAACATTAGTGTATAAGTTTTTTTGTGAACATATGTTTTTATTGCTCTTGGGTAGATACCTAGGAATGGAATTGCTGGGCCATGTGATAATTCTATGTTTAACCTTTTGAGGAACTGCTAGAGACTGTTTCACAAGCTGCACCATTTTACTTTCCCATCAGCATTGTATGAGGGTTCTGGTTTCTCCACATCCTTGCCAACACTTGTTGCTATCTGCCATTTTGACTATGGTCGCCTTCGTGAGTGTTAAGTGGCGTCTCATTGTGGTTTTGATTTGTCTTTCACCTATGGCTAATAATACTGAGCATCTTTTCATGTACTTATTGGCCATGTATATGTTTTCTATGGAGAAATGCCTATTCAGTTCTTGTGCCCATTTTAAAATTGGATTATTTATCTTTTTATTATTGAGATATGAGTTCTATAGATTTTAGATACAAATCTTTATCATATATGGGATTTACAAATATTTCCTCCCAATGTAAGCGTTGTCTTTTCACTTTATTGATGGAATTCCTTATAGCACAAAAGATTTTAATATTGATTAAGTCCAATTTATCAATTATTTTTTGTTATTTCTTGTGCTTTGGGTATCATATCTAAGAAATATTGCCTAATTCAAGGTCAGCAATGTTTACCTCTTTGCTTTCTTATGAGAGTTTTAAGGGTTTAGTTTTTACAGTTAGGTTTTTGATTCATTTTGAATTAGTTTTTGTAAATGGTGTGTGGTCCAAATTCAATCTTCTGCATGTGGATTTTCAGTTGTCTCAGTGCCATTTTGTTGAAAAGTGTCTTCTTTCTCCAATTGAATTGTCTTGGCACCCTTATTGAAAAATCAATTTACCAAAAATATGAGGGTTTATTTCTGGACTCTCAGTTCTATTCCATTGACCTATATGTCTATTTTCATGCCTGAACCACATCGCCCTTGATTACTGTAGCTTTGTAGTAGTTTTGAGATCAGGAAGTGTGAGTCGTCTAACTTTGCTGTTTTTAAGATTCCCTTCACTATTCTGGGTCACTTGAACTTCCATATGAATTTAGGATCTCTTATGAATTTCTACAAAGAAACCAGCTGGGGTTTTCATAGGTATTGCGTTGAATCTATAGACCAATTTGGAGAATATTGCCATCTTAACACCACTAAGTCTTCTGACCCATGAACATGAAGTGTCTTTCCATGTGTTTAGACCTTAATTTCTTTCAAAAATATTTTTTAGTGTTCAGAGTGTAAGTTTTGCACTTCTTTTCTTAGCTTTATTCCCAGGTGTTTTATTCTTTTTGATTCTATTGTAGATGGAATTGTTTTCTTAAGTTCCTTTTTATTGCTACTATATAAAAATGCAGTTGTTTTTGTATATTGATTTTGTATCCTACAACTTTGGTAAACTCTTTTATTGGTTCTAATAGCTTTCTTGTGGATTCCTTAGGATTTCCTATGTACAAGATCATACCATCCATAAATAGAGGAAGCTTTACTTCTTCCTTTCCGATCTGGATGCCTTTTATTTCTTTTTCAGGCCTACGTGCCCTGGCTAGAACCTCCGGTACAACATTGGATAGAAGCAATGACAGTGAACTTTCCTTTTCTTGTTCCTTATCTTAGAGTAAAAGATTTCAGTCTTTCACCATGAAGTATTATGTAGGCTGTAGGGTTTTCACAGATGTTCTTTACTGAATTGAGGATGTTCCCTTCTAAGTTTGCTTAGTGTTTTTATCGTGAAGGTGTACTGGATTTTATCAAACGCTTTTTCTAAG